>WJFA01000119.1:0-67933 GCA_009870155.1 Pseudobourletiella spinata | reverse complement strand
TCCTACTCAGTATATGATCCTCCCACCGAGTAATTACCATTCCGCGCCGCACTTCAGCACCCGGTCCATTCTGGTGGGAAATACGAATTATTTTGTCGTGCTACGGCGATTCGTCTCTAACTCACCAATAGGTCAACAGAATCTAATCATTTTTGTTTTAAAAGATAGAGAATTAAATTCTCTAGAAAAAACTTTCAGGATTTTTTCGAAGGTGGAATTGTTTTCCCACAATTTCAAAACGAAGTTGAAACTGAAATTCATTTTTCTTCAAACTTTTCAAAATTTGTCACTTCCTTTTCAAATTTTGAAAAAACTACGCAAGATACCTCAATAATTTCAATTCCTGTGCTAGAGAATTTAATTCTCTATCTTTGGAAAGAAAAATGACTCGAATTGGCCAGCGCGTTTATGAGTTATACGCGTTTCGCTGTGGAACCATTTTTGGAGCGTTTTTATGGTTCCATAGCGAAACGTAGTGTAGAGCTTACTCATAGTTCAGACTGTGAATGTGGGCGGTCCTTCAGAGAAATGAAAAAAGTTGCATGAATGTCAAACTTCTATTCATTCTATCAACTATTGCCAAGGGAAGAACCTCACGATCCTGAGGACTACAACATAATTATTTTCATAACTATGCATTTCAAATAGTTTACACTAATGTGTCAAAGGGGCCAGCCTGTGTTATGAATATGAACGCCTCGTGTTTCCGTATTTCAGTCGTTGGGAACAGTCATTAGTTCTTCCGTAGTGTTCACACCGCGTTAGCCTAACTAACAACCCTTGAGGATTTAACTCAATCAACTTGAATCAACGGGGATCATTAATTTCGACTATTTGGTTTAATAATTGGGGTTTCACAACCCGTAACTTCTAATAGAACTTTCACTCAAAAAGTCGATTATTTCTATTTTCACGCCTATTAAATGCCATTGAAATGACTGAAAGTATTTTTATGCTATTTAATTATAAGTACTTGCGGAAGAAAAGTAGAACTAGAAGTTCAATTTCTTCCACAGTTAAATCCTGGTCGCCTCCGAAACTATCATAGTTGAGGAGGCGAGCTATGTGAATGGTGGTTGCGGACGCGCAGGTATTAGTTGCGGAGGTAGATAATTTTACTTAGGCAAGAGTGAAATGTGAATGAGGCATTACACCGTAGAAGTTGAAACATAATACTGAACTTGTTTCATCTTGTTTTGACTCCAAGACTTTGCAGTATATAAAGCTATCGACATTTACCTCTGACCTACTTCCGTTTTACCGGAATGAATTAAGTTTCCTTGAAAAGATCCCTGGGAAGGAATCGCAAGGTCTTCATAGAAGGTCAATCGTAATGTCAATGAGCGAAGAGCAAACGTAGCTTCGTTGTGATAAGGCTCGACAAGAACGTTACTCCATAAAAAATGTAAGACTTGCAGAACGATTGCTTACGATTCGCTTATCGCAAATAAATGGGCATTTCTGTTGGCAAACTGTCGTAAATCTTTCTCCAACTGTTCTAGGTAATTACGGTGCAGTGTTTCACGCCGCAGAGGTGAACTCCGAATATTGGGATTTCGATTATATTTACTTGAGCACCATTATACATCAATAAAACAATAAACCAGCATACGCCAACTGTAGAAATTTCTAAACGCAAAAACGTTTAATTTTCCCGCGGCGTATAAAACAAGGGATGGACAAGAAAACTTCAGGTTCGGCGGAAGCCATGCCGCTGTAGGAACTTTCAATTTTGATAAACCCAAAAATTTTGTAAATAACATGTAAAACTTATTCTATAAACTAAATGTAAATGAAAATAATTGTTTTCTGTTGTACTCTTTGCTCTGATGTTGGAGGAATAGAGCTATTTGTGGACATGGCAGGTTTTGACAAAACGAATTAGCAATTAATACGTGCTGCTCACGAATGCTAAACATCGGGACTAGGCATGAGGACTAGATCACTTCATTCCTCTGTACTAATTTTGTGCATGCTAACCACTACATCAATCTGACAAAATGATGTATGTCTGTGCCCTTGCAGGTCACTACACAGGTTACATTTACGAAAGCCGTTTTCTCTTAGTTTCTTCTCTCCAACCACAGAAAACAAGCAGCAATAAAAAGTCCACCGAGATAGAGGCCGAAAGTCTTGCGAAGGTCTGGGTTCCATAGCCTCAGTTGAGTTTCGTGGCTAACTACTGTGGCCTTGGCCATCTCCTGTTTCGCTTTATTTTCCCGAGATTTCTCAAAATAGAGGCGCTCCCATCCATCCAAAAACCAATATAATCCACTGGACAATAGAATCTTAACTCGGCGATGAACCAACAAACCAGACCAAGTGTCAACTTTCTCAGGTATGACGAAGGCTTTGGGTGAGGCTAACGTGCCATTAGGCTCATTCCGATTATGAGCATACCTCAAACTGGGTCTACCATGCATGATATTTCTGAAATAGTCCCAGTAAAAGTCAAACATTGACTCCTTCACAATAAATATGGATTTTTTAGGCAAATTCAGCGCAATTATCTCGTGTGATGCATTTGACTCCGTCACACACACCGACCAAATCGAGAAGACTGCGTCCGGAGACACAGATGAATGCAGAGTTTTATTCCCCATTTCTGCCGTCGCATTTCTTGAAATGAGCTTCTCATTCATCTCGGTACATACCTGATACTTTGCAAACATCCGTGTGTAAAATTCACAGGCATCCTTGAACTCTTGCTTGATTTCTTCAGATGAAAAACACTTGTTGAAGATTTCCCATGTTCGATTCATGGCCAGTGGTTCTTTGGAGGCTGTACACTGGAGGTCTGAGTTGAGAACGAAGAGGGGAATGCCTTTCGCATCCTCCAATGTCTTCAATGATGTTTCGAAGGGGATCTGAACTAGAAATTCCGTCTTAATTCTTCCCTTGTACACGTTGGATAGTACAAGAGCTATGAAGACCCAAAGAGTAAAGAGAGCTCTGACTGCGTACGCTGAACCCTTCCGGACTCCCTTGGATGCAAACGGGAGCTCTCCAACTTGTTCGACCAAGGGAGAACTAATCCAGATGAGAACCTTGATAAAGTCTTCAAAGTCGATCCGGCCTTTCCAACCGATGCTGAACAAAAAGGACAGTGATAGAATGATCACAGGAACGTAGTACCTGGTGTGCTCCCAAAAAGAAAGTTTGTCAACTTGAAGTGATGGTCGCGCAGGGTGAACGAGATACCGTGTAATGAATTTATAATCGTCTGCCATGCCCGTCGGATATAATTCCGCCTCCTTAGGGTAGCCTTCAGCTTTCCAAGCGAAAATACTGTCCTCCACCGTGGGTGTGTCCGGATCCCTGTGATTCTGTTGCTTGCATAGAGTCCAATTCATTTCACCGAAAATGAAATCATTCACGGCCGTGTGAATGTGACAAACTGCAAATGCTGCATATGTGTTCTGTGGTTTGCTTCCGCTTTCTGAAGTATTTTGACCGAAATTTCGAGAGTAATTCCAAATAACTTTTTTCCCATTTTCCGATGACCTTCCGCAGGCTTGGCGGAGCTCCACCAGGCAGCCTGTCTGGCTTTGGGAACACGAAAAAGTTTGAATGTTTGTCTCGTCACAGCATAGCTTGCAAAAACACATGCCTGTAGTAATCCTAGCCTCGTAAGATTTCTGAATGATCATATCTCGAAGCTGGGTTCTCTTTTCTTTTGCTGAGAAGAAGAGAATGTGACTCATTGGTAAACTGTAAGATATATTTTTTACCAAGTGTCCTCCTTGAAACCACTGTGGTAGCAGGAAAACCAATTTTGCTTGACCGGCGACGCTGTGAAAGAGTGTGTCTGTACAAAACGAATCTTTCATTTCCGGCAGAGCGTATGATCCGTGCAGGCCGCAAGTACTGTTACGGTGAGCAGGTACTGAGGGTAATCCGCTCACAACAGTCAAAGTAATGGCGCATTGTGAGTTTTTTGCTGCAACTACATCCGAGTCTGATATAGAGATCCTTGCATATGTTAGAACATACGGTACACGAAGAACACCGAACTGTAAATTTGATTCCCCCAGCAACAAGAAGAATAATCGACATTTTCCCAAATTCTCGGTCAAAGCGAACAAGTTAAGTTCAGTGTAAGTTTTTGCATGAGCACAACATAGGAACGCGATAGCGATTCCTATAATTTGTGGCTCCAGACCCTTCATTTTTATTCTGTGAAATTTTTACCACGCAATATCAAAATAGAACAAAACTATCTCTGATTTATCGTGACAAACAAAAAAACGACCTGAGCTTTTCAGTATACGAAGAAATACTTTTAACTCCACGGGGTGAAGTATCAGTATATCATTAGCTAGTAACCTTCCTCTAGATGCTTAGGACATGTTCCATAGCGGGCTGGATGTTCACTGAAGGCTATCAAGATCAAATGGAGCAGCGATTGAAATGCCCTAGCACACCATTTCCTTGAAGATTATGCTCAAATTAAATTTATTAAAACTTTGCCCTTCGGATTCCATTATCTCCATTATTATGGAGCTTGAACCACTACTTCAATTTTACAACATCTACAAGTAAGTTTATTGCTCCTCAAGTGCATACTTGTAGGGTAAGAAATGAGGGAGTTCTCACTATGCTTCTTACGAAAAAGAGTGCATTACGAAAAAGTTCAAGGTGGACTTGTTATAGTATTAATACGTCGGCCTGGCATGAATAATCTCTTTGCTTGAGAGGATAATATTGAATCCTCATGCCTGGTTGTCATGTCATCGAAAGGGTCTTCAAGCTCGGAATATAATAAGAACGAGTAAGGATCATCGATGGATATCTATTTTGCCTGTCATACTAGCTGTTATCCAAACATGTGGAATATGTAAGAAGTATAATTGTAGTCTCTACATTATAAAAAATCTATCGCAATCGACACTGTTTTAGACATTGGCAATCAGCCGATTGCCACTCCCGGTGATCTGAAAGCTTCTAACGTACCTTTATACTGAATACACCACACAGATATGCATTATATGCATGTCTCTTTCCTACTTAGCCTTGTTTTCGCAATCCAAAAAGAGATAGTTCGATTGCGTGAAAAACTATAAATTGTACATAAAATTGTGTAAATGAAGATATTTTGCGTTCTGTGTGCAATGTTTCGTATTTTGCACTAAATTATTGTTTCACTCGATTCAAGAACACATGTCATTATTTTCTTGAGCTTTACGAAGGGGCAAGGGTATAAAACTTATAAAAACCTATCAACTTTTATACCCTTGACGAAGGGGGTCTCTTCGAAGACATAATATTTCGGTAAAAGCTTGAATTATTGGAGGAATGGACGGCGCCATCTGCGCAATAAAGTTTGGCACTTTCCCTCAACCTAAACAAACCAGCTCACAGCTCATCCTAACAAAGTTATTCACAACAACGAACTCCAGCCCCTCCAACCCAACTCTAAGCGAAGTTTTCCATGTCCTACCTTCTAATGCAACCTTTGTTCCACAGATGTCATCCAGAAGCCTTAATGTGGAAACTTCGTAACTTTCACAACTGCTATTGTGACCCTACCTGGATTAACAATTTACTCTTACTGCCTCCCCCGTTGAGAACCTTCAATTTCAACCAAACTCAACATCAATACCGTTAAATTCAGTAGGTTAGCATAACTCGAGCAATTTAAGTTCGACAAAATCATTGCATGACATCTCCAATAAAAGCATTGGCATAGGATCATTCCTTTGCTCGCTGAATTCAACGTAGTCTGTTATTGCGAAGGAAGCTAAACCTTTGAGTTTCCATGCCCATAACTAATGTGCAGCTGCACGACATGGACCCCCTGCCGCACCATTCTCTACACGCCAGGCGGGAGTCAGCTCGCGTAAAACGGTTGTATGGATGGGGATCCCTCCTCAGATCGACGGCAGTGGCACCCACAGTTGAAAAGCTCCGTGAAGCGAACAACACTTGTTTCCAATTGCTCCAATAAGGACGTCACTCAAGTTGAACAGCCTATTGAGAAGAGGAATTGAATTACCACCTAAATTGTTCCGTTATAGACCTAACTGAACTACGTTCGTGGTTCCCTGTTACCATTCACTATCCGGTCCCGCTCTCTCAATAATGATCCACTCACAATGGATGGACAGGGGATGGGGACAGTGGCCGCTTTGAGCTGAAAATCATGTGAGGTAATTCCCCACAATATCTCCTCAACTTTCCATCGTAATGATAGGGCCGCTCTTGGATCAGTAAACACGTCGTGAGGAAAAGACCAGGACATTTTTTATCGGAAGAGGCGAGTGGTATCCTGACATAATGTGTACATAGGAACGTGGGAAAGTGTCCGTGTGCAGGTTGACGTTTAGGCGATGAGGTTGACTATGGTGTCAAATTGAGTGATAAGCATAAGATCTTATAATGATAGTGGAGAATCTGAGTCGGCCTTTTCACTATCTTGATAATAACTTCACCACCGACATTTTTGAATTTTCGGAAATTACCTCTCTCTCTTCTTTTATTCACAGCTCATACACGCATTCAACACGTTACCATTTGTGTCTTATCAGCAGTAAAATCGATGAGAAAACTTTTAGCATTTTCTTTATTAAGTACACATTTCGCTGAAAACTATCAGTGTGGCAATGCTAGTGGTGGAGGTACGCGCTATCCGATTTTTGCTTCATCCCTTTTTATCCGAAGATGCGAACCCACTGCTGGCATTCAAATTGAATATGTGGCATCTAATCAACCCAATGTCTGGCAATATTCTTGTCTACATTTTTTCTCGTTCATGGGATGGGAATAATACACTTACGCACACACCAGTCCGAGTAACTCGGGCACAGTCCTTGTCCTTGCTCATCCTTTCCTGCTCTTTCTTATGGCAGTTGTGGAAAAAAGGAATTCTGTCCGGTCTTTAACTTACTCGGAAGCGCTGAACATCTGGACGAAAATCTAATAATTGTCTCAGAGCAGAGTGGCAACATGGGGGCGGGAGAAATTAGCCTGTTTTAGGCCTAGCCCGACATCTCCATGTTTCGACTATAATGCCCTCCGCCCTCTGAATAACTACTCCAGCCCATCCGAGTTGCCCGGATGACTCGGAAATTCGACCAATTGAAACGTAGTTAGTCCTACTAAGACATTAATTTCAAAATCCGCTATTCGCCTTCCTAAAAGGCGACCATTATTGGATTCAGGGCATGTGTTGGCAAATTAGTTGATTTCCGCTACGTTCGCTCGTTCCCTCTGAGCACTTCAGAGTCTCATCTGCTCCTCCGTAAGTTTCACGGGAATGCTATAGAAGTAAAGGGTGAGGAGTGGTAGTATCGGAGCGGAAATTGATGAGGGGAAGAGCATGGGTTGTGGAATTTTTGAGGGAAAGGTTATGGGGACAGAATACAAGAGTGAGGAACTGCGGCAGACATCCCGCTCTCCAACCTACTCACACGGGCATATATGTATGTACATTCTTTGTGCTTATACATGTGCGGAGTGAATTTTTTCTACTGGGGTCTACTCCCTTTCCCCATCCCTTACCACATGTGTCATGGCACACAATGAGCTTGAGGGAAAGCTGGGGAGTGATAGAAAGAGAGAAAGAGAGAGAGAGAGAGTGGAAAGTCTTGTGGGCTTTTGGGCCTCTGAGATGAGAAGACAAGCCTTGTTAAGGTTGACAAGTAGACAAACATGTTTTTATTAAAAAACCTTGTCAGGGCTGATGAGGTTATTTGAAAAAAGGTAAAGGGACCCCCCCACTCTCAGTAGAGATGGTGGTGGAAGGCGCGGTCGGGAGTAGTTTCGAAGATAGTGGGAACCATTGGGATGGAGTCATATTGTTACCACTATCAGCCACGGCTCATTCCCGCATCGTATTGTCGGAACCGATCCAGGACCCCTTGCCCATCCGTCCGTTGCTACTGCAACCAGTATGTAATGCTAAATTCACATCGACGTTCCTACGCAGTGGCGCGTGACAAGGAGCTCTTCATCTAAGATCGCTACGACTACCGCAACTGTCAGCTCCACTAATGAAGATTCAGAGCAAACAAAATTTATTTTAAGCTCCAACAGCATCAGTCTCTTCTCTCATCCTCCTTTCATCTTTCCCCATAGTCATACAGTTATTCCCCCTCCTTCCTTCCTGGAAATTAGATGAGGTGCTGTGGGAATGGGTACAGGCTATTGTGAGCGTCTATACGGGAGGACATAACAATGTTAAATGTAAATTAATTTGCGGTTCTCTCCCATCCAAATTACCTTGCCTCACCTGTCACTTGAGTTCCAGTCGGGAGATCCATCTCCGTCATCTTGTGCCAACAAAATTCCAGGCTACAGATCATTATAATTCCTCCAGTATTAACATAGAATCCAGCAGGGTATCCCTACGGCGCCCTGATCATGATCACTCCCTTGTTTACTCTGGAACTTTAACCGTAAGCTATGTCATATAGCCCATTTCACTTTTTTGAACATTCAGCGAACGCTATTGTGCAGTGGAGTAGTATCTATCCATGCCACAGCACCGGAGGGTCCTCCTCATAATGATAACCTCACAACGATGAGGGAAAAGGAGCTGGTTATATTCATGGGACGTCGGAGCGGTTCCCACTGAATTTACCTAACTTTTTCGAGCAAGGTAGAGGCGGCCATGAGGCGCATAGTTTTGCTCTGACATTTTTCCTCCTTTTTCTTCAGTCCCCATTCAAATGGAAAGATTAAACCTTCGTAAAGTTTGACACCGCAATGGCGATGTAGGAATTTTAGGGGCTGTGTTCCATACTACAGAAATACAGAGCGGCGTGGAGGAGAGGGAGGAAGAGAGTGACTGAAATTTGTATCTTGTCTCCTTTCCTCACACATTTTCCACTCGCCCAGTTTGCCAATATGACTAAATACTGTACACACTACTATGCTACCAGGTGGAAGCTTATATCCTGTCATGTTTCACTATGTAATTACAATGCGGCGGAACGAAATCAGCTCCTAATTTCCTACCTTCCACACTTTGGGGTTTCGAGCTGAGCAGATTGTGCTGACTGAATGTGGGAGTTGAAAGGGAATCTGGAGATTTTACATGAGCAGATCCATGTATCTTCTGAATACAAACGCACACGCACACACATACATACCAAAGATGCTCAGCAGACTCCAGTTTCAATTTCAGCGGTTCGCAACTGGAATGAGGTTCCGCCTAGGTTCTATAATTCACTATTCCTAGTTCACCTCAAGTTCACATTATTGGAAAGGGTGTATGCAGTAGAGAATGTTATAACAGAGGGAAATTAACGGACTGTAAAGTGAAAGCCAGGGGCTGATTTGGAGAACTCCTGAATTTTCCGTCCTCACATAGAAGTCCTATGGCACTCAATTCCATTTTTAACGGAACCTGTTCATTATGGGCTCGCATTTAATGGAGTATCTTCCGCCGGCGGGGGATGGTATTGCGCACATCAAGTTTCATTCTGTCCGCTGCTCATTGTATGGTACAAAAAAAGACTACACACCCGTGGGCTGCAGGTAATTACTGTATTTACAACAGTTAGCAACATGAGTAATTTGAGCTTCCTCCACTTTTACCCTCAACTTCAACCATTTCAGACTCTCAGCCACCTCGCTGAGTCAAGATCGGGTCTCCTCAAGTTATTCGCTATTATTGAGCCTGAAAAATAGCCGGGGAATTTTTTAAATATTACATGCACGCAGAGTAAAGGTTAGAAGGATTTCCTGTAATTTCTCGGTAGTTACGTCGGCATGCTGGGCTACAAGGGACTCTGTATCCCATAGGGGAGTGGCGCTCTTAGTTCTAATTAAACTTCCAGTCATGCGTATGAGGCAGTCGTTACGTTTGATCCCAAGACCTACCCGCGTTCGACGATGTGCTCCCAAACCCAACCCCTTGAAACAGAATGTGTACTTGCCATCGGAAGATTTGTGAGGGCCAGCTATTTGAATTCCAATTGAGTTCACTGTTCTGGAAAATCCAGTTGGAAGTGGATCCAGAGAGTTTGCTGCTGTAGTACAGTAGAGAGTGTATACGGCCTTTCCTTTAGGGAGTGACTTGGTGGAAGCCGTCCACTTATTGGATTTGGAAACTATGTAAGGATTCTTCTTCTTCCATCTATTTACAAGTTTCGGATGTCCTTTGAAACGATTCGATGACTGGCTGTCTGACCAGCAGCACTGCTCCTGACTGCAATGCTCCAGATACGGGGGAGACGAAGCGAAAATATACATGTATGGCAGCACATAAATACATCTGGACATATCATCATGGGTGGAATGGTGGGGGAGATAATACAAGTTTATTTGAACTATTCAAAGTCGGTGCCCTTCATAATCCTTCTCTCTCTCTCCTCTGTATCTTAGTGTCCACAGTAAAATTTCATTGCTGCACCCAGAACTCGCGCTGCGTGGTAGCAGTAGTTACGGCGGTGTCACAATGGGAAATCGACGCCGAGCCTATTCGGAGTCATGGCGGGAAGCGCTATGTGAGCGATATACGAGTTCATGTCCAAACTACAAAGTATGATGCCATGTTTCTGTCCATTCGAGCAGAAGACGAAGAGAGACTTTTGAAGAAACATGAGGACATGAAGCTACCCATAGAAATGCGCAGAATTCTCCAGCTCCATCCTTTATATGCTGAACAGATCAATCAATAGCTTCAGCATATCTTTTTTTTTTTTTACTACCAGTCAACTTTCAGTGCACATGAGTAAGCCAATGGGTGGTACGCTACAGTTCCCACTTATGAACATTCTATGTTGTGAGCAGCACCTGTAAATTATTCCCAGTCTAAATGAAAGATTCTAATGGAGATGGTAAGAGAGAATGAGGTCCGGAACTGGAATATATCTCGTCATTTTTCCCCTCTCGGACAGTTCCCCGCGTGTTAGAGAACGATCAATTTTATCGGAACTCAACAGTCCTTATCCACTCCCATTGATGTGGACACGGAGTGGAAATGAGTTCATTCCACTGTACTTTTAAGTGGTGCGTCGAGTGTGAATTTGTTGGGATGACTGTGAGACTAAAGCTACAGCATCACCACCGCATGGAGCTAATGCGGGGAAAGTTGACTGACTTAATTTGGACGGGGACGATTGGAGAGTGGAAAATGTCGCATAAATGAATACAAATTCCCTCACTGTTCCATCTGCCACTATGGTATACACAGTTCCGTGTATGTTAGCCTCTTTCCTACCGTAATAATTGCGTGTGTTTGTCTGTGCGGAATCTTAGGTTGAGCTTTTATGAACGCGCGCAAACACACAACACACATGCTCTCCCTCTATTTAGAATTCGCATTACTCGAGGCAAGGGTCCAACTTAGATCCGACAGTGTATAAGTACTTTCAAGTTTTGAACCAAGCTTTACTTTGTTTCCTACCCCACCACTCTTCTCTCTCTCTCTCTCTCTCTCTCACTGTATCTGAACAAGCAGGGCCCTGTATGCATTCCATGGTTGTGTTCTGTTCAAAGTTGTCACGAACTTGATGAGGTTACGCTCCTGTGCCTCTTCAACTACAGCTAACATGAGGGAGCGGAAATCTAATGAAGAACCAAAGAGATTTGTATATATACTCCTTGTTTGTTGATTCTCACACGACCTGGCAGCGAGGAGGAGTGGGTTTGTGAGCGTGGGTGCGTGTGTGTGTTGAGGATTGCATTTCCGCTGATCGACGACATCATACTTGAATGAGTGAGTCTAGTGTACTAGAAAATGCTCACTTCAGACTGGGATATTGCCGTGTAAAAGTGAATGTATGTGTGTGTGTGTGTGTATTCGTGTTTATATGTGCGCATGTGCTCATAGATGTGTTTTCATTAATGTATGCACCGTACCGGTGCGCTTATGTATGTACGGTGGAATACGTAAAACCCGGAAAAACCAGTAAATAAATTGTCCATTCATTTTGCTAAACTATGTATGTATTCCACACGAGTGGCGCTCTTTTAAGGTTTAATTGGAAAACCCTTGGGGGATTGAAACCCAATGTCTAATTGAAGTACACTGCTACTGCACAGTACTTCTCCACAGTTCTCGACTTTGGGTACTCCCAATTCCGTTCACATTTGCATACAGTGCATTCAACCGGCGAGAATATCTCTGCCTTTCTCCACTACTTTTATTGGGACAACCAACTGGAATGGTCTTCCCCACGCCAAAGAGACGTGATCCGAAATGGTGAAAGTACTTCCCTGTTTACCATGTATGTGTGCCCCGACGCTACGCTAACGAACGAAGTGCACAAGTGACCGAATTACTCACAGAATTATTTCCTCCATCAGTGAATTTGTAAATAAGTGATGTGAATTTCCGCTCGAATTACTTCCACAAATCAACAGTCTCATCCGCACGGAAGATTATTTCCAAGATTAAACAGGTTCCCAGCTCATCCGCATGTACCAAGCACGTAGCGCATACTGTGGAACATTGCAAACTCTGCTTCAGGGATCAAAATCTCACTGTCAACAGTCAAATATATAGTGAACAGAGTCAGCAACTAGCAAGAGATTGTGCTACAGCCAAGGCCACGTAGAATAATTTTACGTAGAACACTTATCACCAAGGCTGAAATCAGCAATATTGAAGATTCTCTACTCGTTTGAGCCGAGCTGTAGTAGTAGTCGAGTCAGTTGCCACGGAGGGGAATTAGGTGTGGGTACCACGATGAACTACTGAGTGGCATCAAGTAGTTATTACGCTGAATATTAGCTAGCTAATGGCCATCTGGCCCATCATTACTAGAGAATTACATTCAAATGATGAGGCCTACTGAACTATGGAGGTTGTAAAAATAATTTATAGTCGGGCATTTGAAACAAATTTTAATTACGACCCCCACCAGCAGCTCCGTTCCATCCATGAGTGAAACTGTGAAATTGCTCATGCTCTTCCCTCCACTGTTATTACCATTTATTCCTCCTCTACATGGGAGTTTCATGACCGGTTTTATCACTATCATCCTACTCCGCTATACTGTCCAACCCCTTGCCCTTCACTCACCATGGAACATAGTCACGTGCTTGTCATCATTTGTTAGCCAATAAAGTTTAGTTTGTTGGACCTTAAAAAGAAGTTTGAGACTGTGTGTGAGCAAGAGAGAGAGATAGAGAAAAAGAGAAAATGACTATGGTATGTTCCTCTGCCGGTCCGTCCCGTGTAACAATGTTGTTGTTGTTTCCCATGAAATTTCATGGGACTTTCCAATGATGAGAGCCGTAGTAGTACAAGTTTTATTGGCTTACGTGCGTGCTCGCCAACTCTCTGCCTAACTTGGTCAATAAGGTGATCAAGTCGGAGGGGTTCTAGCGAAGGGCATTTTACCTTGAGACTTTCACTGATTCATCTCCTTTCCTTTCCTCCCACCCCCCGCCTCACCCTCCACATACAGGTCCACGCTACCCACTGGTGGAGGAGGGCTGGCCATCCTTATATATGACCGAATGCGTTATTATTACCTTCGTCATAGGACAAACATGGCCGGGATGCTTCGTCAACATAATTTTTTTTGCTCAATATAAACCCCGTAGCCACCTACCCTTTCACTCCCTATTACCGTGTGTAAAGATACTGAGACGGACCATTTCTACTAGCATGTGTGTAGAACGGTATTGATTCAAGAGGTATTTTCCGGCCGGATTTTATTTCCTCCTCTCCATCTCACTCTCCCTTTCCATTTTGCTCGTCTTATATTTATAAACCACCCAAGAGAGATTTGCTTTGATTCCGGCTGGGGAGTCACATACACACGCACGTACACATAGTGGCACTCCGTCCAAGACAGTCTACTCAAGTCAATGGGGACTGGCAGAGAGGATTCGAGATTGCACCTCACCGTCGCACGGAAGTATGAGTATATTTCTCAACTCAACTCAGCGAGCTATCCTTTCACCTCTAATGGATTCCGACCATATATAGGAGGGCAGGCAGGAGTGAAGGACTTCAGTTATGGAAGGATCCCTTCTCTTCGAGGCAGGCTGTAGACTTGCAGTATATGTGAGTTACTTTCCATTTCTTATGCACACCAGAGTATTATTATTGGCTCCAGGCTTACTTTCACACTCATTCACAAGGAGTTTCGCTCATGATGACGGTGGTGGTGGCAGAAGATGTGAAAGTAAGAACCTCATTCCCAAGGTCTCACTCACATATCCTCTTCACCTTCAGCATCATCCTGTTCAAGAGCCGTTGACAACGACAACATTTTTTCCCTTCACTCCAGCTTCAGCAGCAGCAGCAGTAGCATCATCATCATCGTCATCATCCCTACCGCTGTGAACCTGACTCATGTCATTCACATGATTTTCCATGAGATATCTACATATATGGTAAAAGGAAAGGATAATGTCCAACATGACAGGAGTATCTATAGGGCTCAATATCCTTCAGATTCATCAAGATCTAAGCTTTTTTGTATACGAGGGAGGAGGGGCACGGGGACACTTCACCTACTAAATGGCCGCCTCACTGAATCTCAATGGTTCTTCATACTCCAGTTGTGTGCACATTCTTTTACAAATGTAAATTCGTCGGGGAGGACGATAATGGGGAGACTGACAGGCAGGGGGAAGGGGGCTCGTTGTGGTGGAGAATCATGTCATTAACCTTCCCTTTCCAGTCCGGTATCAAGAGTCCTTCACCCTGATTGTAGGAAGATATGGTGATGGCCTCGAGTATGCATGGCTGGACTCAAAAGTGTGTTGGTGCTCGTAGCTCATACTAGTGGAACCCGGCCCGGGGCTATTGTAGGAGAGCCTTTCCAAGTCAAATCCATGGGAAGAGGGGGTGACTCAGGCGGTTCCCCATTGTAAGTGTTTTCAAATAAATTTTTTAGCTCCGCCCAGTGAATAATGAGCTGTACATTATTATGCACTCACTTTCCCCAGCTCATGTAGAGAATGCGTGGCTTAAGTAGTTCCGTGGTGGAAAATGTGAGATTGCTCTGCCCTTTGTTCACCCCTTGCCCATGGTCGTTGCAGAAGGAGGGCCCGATCTTACTAGTAATGTAGGGATGAGCAGTGCAATGGGGTAGCACTGTCAGCTAGCTGTAAAGTTGGGCAATGCAAAAGCCAGAGCTAATTATGAGGGTTCCTAATGGAATCCATAGTACTATACTGTACTAAGTAATTTGATATACATAGATCCCCAGCATGAATGCTGAGCATGTGCGTACATGTTGAGGGATGTTAATTAATTGTGACCTGTTAATTAGCCATGATTATTACGTCCGGACTGTCAGGGAAACATAATAGGCTCGCGCTGTACATTAGCGCCCCATGACGGGCCCTGGTAACTTTGAATAATGGAGGATGACTGTGGGAAGAAGTCTATGGGGAATCGAAATCAGGTGAGAGCTGGAGTGAGAGATGCTGGATATACATGTATACATTAGACTCATGAAAATATCTGTGGAGGGTGTGCGGGCAGTGGTGGCAGTTCCTGCTGGCGGACTGGTGGTGGAAGTAATGAATCACATTGGGAGACATGGGGACATGCGGTGGTGCTGAGGCGGGCTGCCTTCGGCTCAACCGTCTGTTCTTTATGTGTGTACAGGAGCAGTTAGGCGTAATGGATGACGAGCCCACAGTTTTGTTGTTTCTGGTAAGCCGTCGGACAGAAGATGAAGTGTCGGTTAGGACTCATTGTCTCTCTCGCCTACCGGTTTATGGTTATTACACACGGGCTGGTGGTGGATTGGTGGGTATACGAACGTATATAAATTGTTTGTGGGCCTCCAGCTTCCTCCCCAGGTCTGTCTCGTCCTTGTAAGATGTATGCATAATGGATGTATGAAGTAGGGTAGGAGGGGTGCATACATATGCTTGTAGCCAGATAAATATAACCCGTGCCACCCCGAAACATCTCATAACATTGAGCCTCATCCCCTGATGGTCCTCCCGCCGCCGTGACTATGATCGTGTTTGTGTCTCCATGTACACGTATGCACTGGAGGCGGAAGAATGAATAAAAGATAGGCGCTGATTTACAATCCCCGCTCTCCACTCCACTGCCAATACTCTTTCACAGCAGAAGGTTGTACACACGTACACAAGCATTCCAGCTCGAGGCCAACCATCATTAAAGTGTAGTTTAGAACAGAGTCATGAAAAGAAAGTAAAGGGGGGGGGGAGAGAATCCGGGCTGAACTGTCCAGTCGTCTTTGTTTCGTCTTAAGTAAACTCGTCAATAATAGTAATTCACGGTTCGAATGCAATAAGTCTTTGACTCAAACTGGAACACACCTGCATACACACACACACACACACACACACACACACACACACACAAACATACACACAGCTACACATTCCCTTGTGTGCATGCAGAACCGCTCATGAATGCTCTCCTGTCCAGTCTTTACTCTACAGCTGGACGGACGTAGGGGCTCACTATGCTTTCAAGCCAGAGGAAGGTACAAACAGCGTGGCTGTTCACCATGAAAAATTACCGGGTAGAGTGAACGCAAGCTCCCGGGCGTGGATCGATCATTTGTGAGAAAAAGAGAATTCTCCAGCCAGACGCGTATCAGTCGGGACCGGGACGAGGAGGAGTATAGACTCGGCTCGTTCTCAAGTCGCGTAGTGCACAGAATATATATATATATACACACACTCTTCTGTGAGTCTGTGACTGAAACCCGACTGGGATTGATAGGAGATTTTACCATATCAGAGGACGACTGCTGGGATGTTCAGCTCATAATAAATTCCCTCATAAAACCCCCGCAGTTCTCCCCTTCCCATATAATCAGCTGAAAAATTAAAGGAACTTGTCAGTGAGGGGAACTAATTGAGCCTGAAATTAACTCCGAGACGGACCATCATCTTCTCCAACAGTGACATTACGGTGACGTTACGGCGCGGCTGAAGGAGGCCGGGACGGCTCTGCGGAACGGAAGCAGGAGTCACACGGGATACGGCGGCATCCGAACCGGGATAAAGAGGAAGACGAGTGGAGTAATTAATTCAAACCATCCCGGCGTCTTTCAGCCAGACATTTGCTTAATCTTAACAATATAGTGAGGAGAATTTCATTACATTATTTAGTGAAGTGAAGCTTGGGAGGAGTGAGTCGAAGTAGGAGCCTTTTTCTCCCAAATGAATCTCTGTCCGCGTGCTCCCCGTCTCCGCTACTCAACTCGGGCCAATTACGCTCCACACAGTCCCCGCCCGTTCCCTCTATCTTCCCATAATCATCATTATCTGTGGCAATAAATTGTTCCAATTGGATTCTCCGTACAGTCTCAGCTCGGCTGCAACAGCGTAGCAGCCGGCGTATCGCTGAGTGAGCCAGTACGAACTTAACTGCTAATACTCGTAAGATAGTGTCTCTCTGTGCTCGTAGTCGCGGCCAAAACTCCGAGCTTCCTCTAACCAACATCGACGTCGTTGTCGTCATCTTGGATGGATCTCTCACACACCTGACTGGTAAGGGGCTATATAGATGCAGCCCTTGCACCATAAATAATCCGCCCGGCCCCCAATTTCTCGCACGTGGCCCGCATAATCTAATCACACATTCCAAACTGAGCGCTTTGTGACTGTATGTGAGCGTACGTGTATTTATGTGCCTAGTAACTCTAGCCGCACCGCTTCCTCCGTATGCCCACGTATGGGATGTATACGACCGGCTCACGCCGGCTGGAATCCGTATGCATGCAGGGACTACACAGGGGGGAAACATTTCTAAATAGAAACCATAATGTCGAATGTGAAACCCTGGTGACATGGCAGAAGGCGGAGGTAGGCCCATTCATTATGCATTCTGCCCCCCTTCACACATTCCCTTTCGCTCGCTCCCACTCTCTCTCTCTCCTTCGCTCGTACTACATCCAAATCTTGGATATCTTGGAACGTGCGGGATGAGATGTAATATTTTCTCCCTCTTCGGTTATTATAAGACATGACTTGACAGCAAGAGGAGAGGAGACTTGTACAGAGAGTGAGTGGGGAGGAGAGGAACGTGTCTCAGGGGGTTACGGAAAGAAAGGAATTATTTAAGGGCAACTTCCGCACACGGTACTCCACGCACAGTACATACAATGCCATTATTATAAGTGCATATAAGGTCCTAATGTATGATTGACCGGGGACGACGACACGGCCTGTGGAACGACGTCGGTCCAATTAAACATTTCAGCACCAGGATGAGGACTTCCAGCAATGTTTAGCACGTTGACAGGAGACTCTTCCCGGTCGGTCCTTCCCCGACGTCCTGTCTCACTACTACTGGCATGTAGAACAAAATGGTGCGTGAGAAGAGGAGTGTCAATACTGGGAGGGACTGATGTTGTTACCACACTATTGCAATATGCCGTGAGGATATACTCCTGGCTGCACTACTGCTGCGGTTCACTCATGCGACAGCCAAAGAGGCTGAGTACGGGAGGGGGGCGAGCAGTATATGTCTTTGGCATTACACCCTCTTGAAGGATTTTAGGGCTGTGGATGGGGCTGAGACTTAATCCCAAGTTGATGGAATCAGAGCTGGTGGGAATCATTGGGGCGTGATTATGGGACGAGCCATATGGATCCCAATACAACTGTACACGTCAAATGGCTCGACTATGAGTAAAGCCTCCAAGCATGCTATTGATTAATTGCGTCACTCTGGAGAGAGTAAGATGACAAGACTCTCTTGCATCACTCACTCACGTTCACCTACCATACCATCTATAGTTGAATCCGGCTGGGCTGGTGGTGGTAGAAGTAGCGGCAGTGCTGGCTTGCTCTAACTCATTTGCGAGTTGAATGAAGCTCTAGATGAAGAAACTCTACGGTCTGTGCTGTACCAGGTCGTATGAGACAGGGAAGAGTAGTAATAAAGCTGTAGCTATTACTACCCCTATCCACCAAGAACCTACTCAGACACGTATGAATAGGCAAGGTCCTAATTCTTATAGCAGCTGACTTTTTATCGCGTGTTGCACTCGTTCTCGTGACTGTGTGTGTGTGTATTCCTGGGCATGTCTGCACTTGTGAGGAATAGCGGAAGTGGAATTAACGGACGAAAAAATAGGGTTATTCAAAGGACCTGAAGTATGTGGAGCCGACGGTGAGAGAAGGATAGTGGGGTATATTTGGAGGGGGAAAGAAGGGATTTATGTCATTTAACCGGATCGGCCCCGAGTGGGCAATAAACACGTGGAGTCGACCATATTTTAAAAAAAGGGTCTTAAGAAGGCACTTTCACATGTACAGGATATGATGATATACTGAAAAATGAATACGACAATGCCACAGCACAAATGTAAAATGGCGAGCATGTTGAGTATCTCTATCTGAACCACGTATCGTGTGGCTCTACGATCCCGGGAATATGAACGGGTGACTGTGAACATTATTACGTTCTGGTGGTGGTACTTTGTAAGATGGCATATATATGTGCAACGATAAGGCATTCCTCCCGCCTTTTTTATTCTTTCATGGATGGAGACAAAAAAGGGATCATTTCCCCACATTTCTTGGCTGGAGTCCCTCCATTCATCAATACGCACAAGGGATGATAAAGCCGCGGCGATGTCTCTGATGGTCCAGGATGACGTTGGATGGGATTCTGCTCCGATCCACTAGTTTACGCAGCACATGCACTGGAAGACCAGACTTCCGCTTAGCCTGACACGTTTACTCCTGATGAACAGGAGTTCGTGGGCTCCAGTGTCCATTATGTGTCCCTATTGTAGAAAAGGACGGGGGAAAATCTGGACGCATAGGAAAAGGCTGTAGCAGCGGAGGGAAGGAGCCAATTCAATTTCACTGGGCCAGGAGGTTCCCCACCGACAAGCCTCGCACCATTTTTGCAGCTGCTCCTATAAGGCCGTGTGCCCGTAAACTTGTCAGAGTTGATTACACAGAGGAGGCCATCCAGCTCCAGCCCTTTCTGTCGCCTCCAATCCAATATTAAGTCACAGAGTGTTTCCTAGCGTATCCTCCTTTCCTCTTCGCAGTCACAAGAGTCCAAAAAATGTCCAAATGCACTTGAGCCTTCCTTGACTGGTGCGGTAATTGAGTGGCCCTTCAGAGGAGCGTGAACAGGTTATGCCATCTGGAATGACCACTGGAAATACGCTACGCCACCTACACAGAATGAATACAGGGGTTCTGAGTAGTATACACAAAAAACATCCCCAGCAAAAAGAGTGAATCTGGTGGAATCCTTTGAAGATTTCTTAATATTTCTATGCACACAGAAAAGTCACAAAAGGTGTTTACCCGAAAAGCTTGAGCCCGTCTACAAATGTCTAGTTTTCCTTTCTCGCTGAATTTAATTCCAGGCGATGAATCAGCATTTTTAAGGGAGACGCGCCGGGATTTGAAGAGTTGACAAGGAGTACGAAAGCCGTTAATTCCTAACTTCATCCTCGGGTTTATGCTGCACTTCATTCTTGCCGAGGCATTACGTTGGAGACTGGGGGAGAAATCCGGTTGAAAGGAGAAGCTGGAGGAACTACAAAGAGAACTCAAGTTTATTGAAGGAGAATTTTGGCAAAAAAAAAACATGAAATAAATGAGAGCCTACCGAATTCACGACACATCGCACAGAGGGAACGGATCGAAGTTGTTCCCCTGGAGAATCCTCTGTGAATTACATGCATAGTAGTAGTTCTTTACCCCAATATATCGGATCCATGTCCAGGTAGCATGTCCCCAGCGAGAGAAAGTCCACCATTCCCTTATCCGCTCTTCTCCTTTCACTTTGTGCCTCCACCTCTAATCGCTGGCCAAAGAAAATGGGAATGAAAATCAGTGAGGGGGAAGAGGGAAGTCTAATACGATTACCAATTACAGAGGGAACATGGAAGGACAGGTATAAGCGGGTCCGGGCATTTTGAAGCAAGCACACACATTTTGGGCAACTAAGTTGGACTGCGGAGATAATGGGTCTTAACATACACACGGCACTCCTCCTCCTCCCCCTTCTTGTCAAACTTTCATTCCTTCTTATTCCCTTTCCGTCGCGCTCCGTTCCGAGAAAACTTGTGATGGTGGGAGAGAACGAGAGAGGGTAGGCATTGTCAACGCCAATGGAAAGACGGAGACCGTGGAGACGAATTTGGAAGTCTGACGACAATGATGTCAGTAAGGAAATGGGTCGTCCTGGGATAGAATTCGGTCTGTGCTTAAACTGGATGGAAAATGAAGATCATTTCCGTCTCCTCCCTCTCCTAGCTCCGCATTCCGCCTCTCCAGTCATCAGTCCTTTGTTTCCTCCTCCAGCCTCCATCCGATCCGATCAGAGAAAATCCCCCTATTAGTGTCACAGACGAATGGGTGAAATGTCAATCTACTCCGTCCCGGCCCCGACCCATTCCAAACTTTCCTCCCACTCTGAAACAATAATCTCCACTCACAAGAATCAGTCGTGGGGACACGTGGGAAATATCCCATCTAATTAATGAATTTAATTGTCACTGACAAAGGCAGTAGTTGTACCCATGGAGACACAGTGACAACTAATTATCCTCTACATATATCTGGGTAATTCCATTCCGAGGTTTTTGATGTCGAGCCGACAATAACAGGAATGAGATAAAAATCTTCACCGCCAGTTACGATTCAAATTATATTGAACTGTACAGAAAAATTCACTCCAAATATTCCCAAATGTCAAATGGATGGGAGTTAAAAGCTATTTTACCCAAACAGCACACTTTTATCTTTATATGCAGGCGTAGAAATAAGTTAATTGTACCATTTGGAAATCTGAGGTCCATTCCATTATTATTTCAAGAGCCCCGCCCTGGGAAAGCTAATGCACTGTTATAACTGGATCTGGTCAATTTCATTTAAACCTAATAGTCAGGTTCCGTGACAAATAATTGTATTTCTACACAGTCCTCCCATTCCTAGAACTACTACAGTCCTACTCCGAGCTCTCAGTTGGGCGTAATGTGCCGTAAATTTTTAATGTTATTCTAGCTACTCCGTGTGGAACTAATGCACTTGAACTTGATGAACCCAACTGGTTCACCTGCCGTTCTCACCTCTTTGTTTTGGAAGTTGGTGAGACGAGGCCGTAACTGAATTTGAAATTTATGCGCTCTGAGGAACAACACTATGTACTTGCTATAGCTTCAGCTATTTGTACCTATAGTCGTTACTCTAACGTCTTAACTCCCTCAGCATCTCTGTGTGTTCCACTCACAAACCGTCGTCATGGCTCCACTTCGTCTGCTCCTTTCTAATTTCCCGCCTGTCTCCTCGTAACTGAAGAGGCTCCTCTTCGTCCCATTCACTCAAAGACATAGAGCCAATTACTGGGGGCAGGCTAGGAAAACCCAGACTGTCCTTGTCCGTGAGAAAGAACCCATTGACTTTGGTCCATTGCATGTCCTGACTCCCACAGTATCTGAGTCACGAAAGCCGGAAATCATAGACGTGTACTGTACATACTGAGCAGTTGTATAACAAGAGAAAACAAAAAGCGTCTTGGACACATGACTGATTGCCCTGGTGGTGGGGAGCAGTTAAAGGAAGAGAACATAGGAAGGAATTTTTGTTTGTGGCGAGCAATTTCTCAATAGAAACTTGAATGGCTTTCAGCGTGCGGAACAGATGGTAAAATCTACACAATTTATAGCCATTTTCCCAACTCCCTCGCAGTCCTCACAAATTATGAGCGGTGATTTGAGGAGAAGAGTATAATCACGGAAATGGGGAGGAGATATGGCGCTGCCATGGTAACGGTCGCACTCTTAAAATCTCGTCCTAGAGCCTCGATCATGTTCGGGCTCACAAAACTTACTGTAGAATGGTCTTCATACACACACACGCACACGCACACGTTAATGGTCCAAGAGAGAGATTGCCTAACTGTGTGTGTGTGTGTGTGTCGTGTGAATGTGTGTGGATGTGTATCTGGATGATGTAATATGTATGTGTGTTTATGAGTGTGTACGACGGGATTCTGCAGCAGAAGTTTTGGCACTCGTGGAAAATCGTTATCGTGGAGCGAAAACAACTCTGGGCGTTCGCTCTTCTCTCTCTCACCATGACTGACGTTCTAAGTCGGTGAAATTCCCCCGAATGATATCATCATTTCCCGCCTGGCACCCAACACCAACTCATCCCGGCGGATTCTTCCAACTTTCATCACCACCGTCAACTTACTCGCAAATTCAGCCGCTTATGACCTTGTCAACGATGGGTTTCATCCCTCGCAGTAGCTCCTTCCGACCGCCTATTCCACTATCAACAGCTCACCCCAACAGTTCTTCTCTGAACGGCTGTGACTCGCGCGCTCTCTCTCTCTCTGTGTTTCTTCCGACTCGTTGTTCAAATCGCTGTGCAGGAGTTAGCTTCAGAGGCCTTCATACGATTATGCTAACGACGGCTGTATCATCATCACCACATTCTCATCCATGTGTTCTCATAAAGTGGAAGAAGATCCAGAGACAGAAACCATGTGTGTCATCTCCACTCACAGTTTAGCCTATGTGAAAATCAATGGAATCTCCCGGGAAGATCACACCATTTCCATCCAATTACTCCCTTCTAAGCCCACAGTTCGCAGAGCACAACCTAATCATGAGTGCTTTAGCATTATTATTGTGTTTAATTTGGCAGTCACCATGGTTCCGCCTACCGTAAGGAGAAATCTATCAGAATGGATGACCTAGCAGGGTGGAGAAGTCAACGAGGGGACCAGGAGGAACTCCTTCAGATTTAATCTCGTGGAAATATATCTGTATCTAGGAATCCAATGGTTTCCTAATACATACATCCTGTTATCCTCGCCGCGCCGGAATTCTCTTGCCAAGTGATGCCATCGTCGTAGATAAAACCCACAGGCTCAACGTTATTACAGCAACAAACGAGCCAAATCAACATTTCTCCGACTCCGCACTCCCTAGTACATATAAATGTATATAATATATATATATATATATATGTATATATATACAACACATAACAAAACCACCAAATCATGTAACATCCGAGGAAGCAATGATATTATGAGCCCTCCTGGGGTGGCTAACCCATGGCCATTTCGTGAACCTTACTTCCATCCTTGGTGACATGCTACTATAGCAACCATATTCACTCATTCGCCACACAAACACACACATAGACAGGCAGGCACACAAATATAATCGGACCCACATTCCAAATCCTCTGAATTCGGTTCCGGATTTTAAAAGTGTAAGCCAGGGAAGATCTCAGCGGATTATAGAATTTGAACTGAGAGAAAAACATTGTTAGGGCTATATGGCTCACAGTGATAACGATGGAACAGTTGTAGGAAGAGCGACGGAGATCGTACAGAAACATGACGTGCCTTTTAAAAGGAGGAGAGTCAGAAAAAATACCAGATTGTAGGAGCCGGGCTCATTTATAACGTCCGCACATATAGAGACATATACTTTTTGGAGGCATGTAAGAGAGCGTCTTCAGGGGAAAGTAGCAAGGATTAACATAAGAACTAATATTTCCACAAACTCTACAGAGGAGACTCCTCAATAAATCTCCTACCCTCGTCCTTCATTTTTATGGCTTTGTTTAGCACGAAACTCGGTTTCCCTGTAATGCGCATATTAGATGCTTCTCTCCACTTTTCCGGGCCGCAGCCGCTTTCCGTCCACTCTCGTGTGGCTGAACAGGAGGAAGGATGTATAGAAAACCAGAGAAGAGTGGCATAGGGGTCTTTCATCCCCTCCTTGGCCTTATCTACATCCTCTTGCTCTACAAGCACAGATCCTGCCCAGGACAGAGGCTAAGTGAGCTGTGGAGTAAAAAATGATAAGCTCAAGTACATGTCTGCCCCGGCCCGGTGCGTGTGGATGCATTCTAATCCCTACTTTGTTTTTCCCTACCAACCCGACGTTATACTCCCGGAATGCATGCCCTCTCAGGCATTTCTATCGAATCTCAACGCAAAAAGATGTGTAGTAATAAGTGGCTTCCTTTCAAGTGTAATCAAATCCTCAGGTTTCCTTTATTAATTACCTCCCAGTGAAAAATTGGGATAGAAACCGAAAATTCTGTATAGTTGTTATACACGGAGTAGAGTCACACACACACACACACACATACACATACGTGCAAATTTAATGTACTGATGGGACATCCACATGTACCTTAGCAGGATCCTTCCTATATAATGGACTTGAGAGTAACAAGAGAAAACGATTAAGGTAGAGATACGGTACCCGGAGGAAAAAATGGAACATTGAGGACGTGGAGCGGGGCCAGAGACGATTATATTCTCCCCACCAGCTCCTCTCTTCTCCTCCTCCTCCTCCTCCTCCTTCCTTTTTGTAATTGAAATGAGTTGTACACAAACCCGCCATTAATCACGGACCATGCCGTAGTAAATTGCTGGGGAACAAGGACAATTATGCCATGAGTTCTTCAGGGAGGGTCAAGAGGGAGTTTTTCCCCTACCCGTAAATTAGCCTTACCTCCATTCTGTCCTGAGTGTCCTCTGACCATGTGGCGGGGGTCAACGCTTGTACCAGTCGTGGCCAAGGGCTGTGAACCAACAGGGAATTTTCCAAGTTTTATGAAGTGGCACGAGAGAAAGTTCATGTATCACTAAATCACAGGTTATGTGCTACCCTGAAACATTCTAACGGCTGATATGAGTCTAGCGCATGTTGGTCGTCGTGGGAGCGTGAAAGACCTATTTGGTGTGCATGTAACCCTTCTTCCATTATGAGCGTCACTAAACCCTACGGTCAAGACCAGCCTTCTCCTCAGATCCTCATATATCACGCTTTTCTCGTCTCCCCACGAGGACAGAACATGTCACTTTTAGGTGGCAATTTTAGGTAGCAAACATTAGGACCAGACTTACCGTCCTGAAGCTATACAAATTTTATGACGTCCCAACTGACCCTTTGTAGTTCTTCTCAAATGATAAGGTCAACGGTAATTAGATTCTATTTCTCTGGACACCACCGTCACCACTACTGTCCTCCAAAACTATACCACACTGTGATACACTAAATATGCTCACATTTCACGGTTGCAGGCTCTTTTGAGCCAAATGTGAGCGACTGGGCCAGACCATGTGGAATCCTACCCGCGCCCTCATTATGATTTCCGCACAGTGGGGTTAGGAACACAGGGAGGTAAAATATGTGACGGATCCGGAATGAGTTGCATTGAACGGCTGCCGCCGTAGCCTCAATGGCTCAGCCGTTACTCTGTCCGTCGGGTATGTACATGAGAATACTATGGGGCGCTTGCTGTAGTGCATAGTGCATGCACGGATGGGGTTCCAACACGTAGGACATTGGAATGCAAATCACGCCATCATTACGTTGCATTAGTAGTAGTATTTTTTCCTATGTGAATTAATAAAAACAAAATACACCCGTTACAACTCCCCGCTTCGTTGCGCCATGAACACGAAATTTCGTCCCCAACTTTCCCTTTGTGCTCCACCACGCTGTGTTTAAGGGCAGGGTGCAGTGCAAGGGGGTTCAAGCGGGATTCCCGGTAGGAACAACATGGGATTATTATTTTTTCTTGCACGAGGAAAATGGCGGGGAGGATGGAAAGGGTTATGAGGAGGGGAACGCTTTGCACCTGTTCCACTTCTCAATCTCCCGCCCTCCTATGCTCTCCGCTTCTCTTTCCGTCTTTCTCTCTGGGTAGAGGAGCCGTCGTGAGGCCGTAAATTCAAGAAAAATGAGCTCGAAACGTAGCATGGAAATAGCTGGGGGGGAAACGGACGATGAAAGGGAAAATGGGAGGGAAAACAATGACAGGGAAAGAATGGAGGAGAAAAAGAGAGAAGATAAAAGAAGACGGGTATAAGCTCGCATATACTTTAGATATATGCTTTCCCATTCTAATTTGTTCCTTCCGTGTATAATAATATACGAGAGCCAAGTTTCCCACGCGGAGACCAGAGAGGATGACTGGGTCTCGGAGGAGAAGGAGGAGAAGGAGGAGGAGGAGGAGGAGAGGATTTGAATGCATTCGAGCAGCTCACCCAACATTAACCTTGGGCCAAAAGAACGTCGATATATTCATGAAGACAGAGATTCAAATTTACTCTGGGAATTGGGAGAAAGATTATGCCTATAGTCTTAGATGACTCGAATATTATTGAGAAATTCCGGTCGCAGTGGATGTTAGCGTGTGCGGAACGATTCCTCCACCAGTTTTCTGGACGTAGCATTTTTCGTTCTCTTGTTTGAGGAGATTTCTTTTACGTGTATGCGTGTGGGAGCATGTATGATGGAATGTACCACGGCATGGGATTGGTGAGCCATAGCTTAAGCGGATAGATGTGCGCGGGGGAAGCGGGAGCGTGAAATGGGAGTGAGCCGTGTTGTGAAGCTGGAAGCAACAGCACGGGGGTCTAAAGTTTATGCTGAGTGAAAGGGGCAGGACGTGAGATGAATGTTAAAATATGCCAGAATGTCAGATTATTTGTTATTCTGGGGAAACAAAAGTTTGAGGAAAATTGAAATTCTGCGAGAGGGGAAGAAGGGAGAGGGAGAATCCTCTTTGAAAACATCTTGATTGCATATAAATAAATGGGGATGGAAAAACTGAGAGTCGCCGGTGGGTAAATGTCACGGGTTGAAGTGTTATCAGATTTCCCTCAGCTCCCCCGCCCGCGCCCAACGTCCGACTCGTAGTCGGTCCTGTTCGTAGACATCCGGCTCGGGTTCTATCAGAGAGTGTATCCGCGTCCTCTTCCTCATTATTCAAATTCTAATGAGTTTGCAATGTAAATTCCGAATCTCGGCCTGGGAGACCCACTCGAAGAAAGTTGAGGCGGAAAAGTGTGGAGATTGCGAAGATAAAGCTTTCTCTCTCTCTCTCTCCCTCCAATGCACCGGCTCTGGGATTTGCGAAGTTCCCACCACTTGTGTGCGTATGTATATATACTACTAGCTCGAATCAGTGGATAGATATGGCTGGGTAGAGTGGTGTTGGTGGTAAAGGCTGAAAGATCTAGGCGGGCTCTCTTCGTTATTATTATTAGTGAGAGGCCCTGGTCGGTCTTAATGACATGAGCTGGAAGAAAAATGGCGCCGCTGGGACTGGTCATAATTTGAGAGAAATTATTTTTATAACACTCGCTCGGGCGGTACTACTCCGTGTTTTGTGTATATTTGCAATATTAGTTTAGTTAATCTTCGCAGGGAACCGGGTTCCTCTTGGCCCAAGTTCAGCACGTCGTGAGAGGGAGGCGAGAGAGAGATTGGAACTAGCTATAATTTCGTTATTTTCAAAAATAGAGTTCATCTATCTCCACATTGTGCTGACTAGGGAAATCCAGCCTATCGCCTGTTTCGTTTCATCTGGTCGGGTGATGAGGGAAATTGGAGCAGCTCGTGTGGATGTTTGTTTGTGTATGAGTTCTGGATATTACGTGAGGAGATCTTTCTGTTCTCAACTTGGATTTACTCGCTTCAGAACTTTCCGTATGTTCGCCCGCTGATTAGCATGTAATGGATCTCGTGTAATTACAGCCATTTTTCACAGTTTTGATGATATCGTGTTCACCAAAACAGTTATTGCAGATAGAGAGGCACAGATGTGTTCGGACGTGTACTTTAGTAAAATACTGTGAGGAAGTATTTTGGGATGCTTGTGTTTGTGCCTCAATGTGCTTTGGGGAAAGCAAGCATGTATTTATGTTATTTTTGAAGGGTAGAAAGAGTTTGCGTATCCAAGTGTAGGGGATTTGTATGTATATTTTTGTGCACGTGTTCCAAGATGGGCTTGTGCGTATGATAGCACTAGCCTCTCTATTCGTGGTTATGTGTTCAGTGATGGGGAAAATCCATATTCCAGATTATGGATTGATTACTGGATTAAATAATCCAGCAATCCATAGTACAAACGTTTTATGCGGTACAAAAAGTCCGGAATCCCAATCTACAATTTTGTAGACAGTATTCCTAATCCATAATCCATGTTCAAGGTGGCCATAATCCATATTCCACAATTCGGATTACTTTAGATGGAACTTCTACAGCGTTTGTATTGCTTGGGGAACCCAACTAATGCATGTTTCGCAACTGTTACTGTAAAATTTTCGAAAATTATTTGACTGAACCGTAAAACATATATATATATCAACCCATTTTTTCGGAGATAATATAGCGATAACAGCGACACTTTAAGAAAATCGAGGGAGGAGCTTTAAGAGCCATTCAACGAGAACATTGACAGGTTTGCAGCTTTTCGAACATTTTGGCTCGGTGATCATGAGAATCATTTACAAGCTACGTTTGAACCTTTGTGTGTAACCATGGCATGCCCCTTCATGTGTATTACGGAAAGGTTGGGACTCTAAGGGAATTTTGCGTCGTCCGTGGAAAAATTTGACTTTTTCCTTCCACTCTCACTTGTTAAGTTTCGTTTTGGAACAATTTGTTCCAGTTTTAAGCAAAAAGTTCGGGATGATGTGAACTCATTTAAACTCTCAGAGAAATGGAAGCATTCTAAATGAGAGCACTGAAAACAAACAGACTTTAGCGACCTTCGTTACTGATGAGCTATTCAAGATTTTGTAATAAAGAGAAATGTTTACTTTCAATGTTATTCAATGTTCCGGATTACGGAAAATATTCCATAAACCGTAATCTACGTCATTTCTCGTGCAGGTATTTCCGATAAATCCAGAATCCGTAATCCACTACTATTTTGTTGGATTTTCTAACCCTATTTATGTTGAACATGTCAGTATTTAAGTATGCGTGTGTGTGTGTGGGGAGCTAACGCATGTGAGTACTTCAGTTTGCGTCTGTCTACTCATAACTGTTTCCATGTGTACTTGTACTTGTGTTCGTCAGTATTACGTGTATACATCTGCGTGAACGCTATTTGGTGTAAATGCTTTATGAACCTATTGAACAGCGATGTGATGCCCATGGCGATTTTCGAAGCCCAGTTCAGCCCATCAACAGCTGTTCAATGATATGAGCTGCCCATGCCCGGCCCATATCTCAGGCTATTTTGTCTATCCCCACGTGGGCGTACTTTGCCCGTGAGCAATGTATGTATACACAATGATTACGAATAGGGAGGAGTCCGATGGGCATTTCACGTCCGAGCAAATGGGACGGATGGGCCTGCCCAGCCCGTCCACATTTTAGCAATGCCCGATGCCATTGCCCATTGGCATCCCTCATGGGCCTCATCTCTGATGTGTAGAAAGGCAATATAAATTGTGTACTGGAACCCAAACGTGTGTGCATTTGACAACCTTGTGTGAACATTTAGGTCACGTATATGTACAAAGTGAAAATGGTCCTCCGGTTTGGATACTATGTGTGTACACATATAACGCATTTTTGACATAATATGTGTCTGAGTATGTGTGCAATGGGAATGACCTCTCATTCGGGAATGATCATCATCATCTCTCTCCTCTCACAGTGTGCCGTTCCAGGTTATTTTTTTAGAGGGAAACGAAGACGAAGAAGATTCCTTTCCGATCTAGCGAAATATTTTAGGGAGAAAGAGAAAGAGAGTGAGAGCATTAGCTCGATGATGAATGAGTCCTTAGTGTGAACAAACAAAATTAATGGGCTTTAGCAAAGGGAAAGATTAAGAGTGGAGCCAATTTGGCTTGAAGCTCGGACGCCATGCCCTCGCGCCCCTTCCATGTCAAATCCAGAAAATTGCTTATCTTTATCTCGTATAATCTCTCTCCTACTCTCTCCAGGACTCGGCTAAAATTTACGGGTGAAGCTTGTTCTCTGAAGAGTCCCCTCATCGCCCTCCAAATACTCCAAACACACTCGAGGACACACACATACGCATACTTACCCATAGCCCTCCCTCGTCACCATTCAATTTACCTTTCAGATTGATTCAGTCCTTTCAGAGATTGACTGAAATGGAATGATGGGGATGGGCTGTGAGAAATTTTCACTCCCATTCTTCCCAGCCTCAATTCAACTTCCGTCGTCACTTCCGGCTCCCCTTCCGCCCTCCCTACTAAAGTTATTTCAATTTCAACCCAATCAGCCCACCAGCCATTTTTCAGATACCCACACGCACAAATTCACATCAACAAGCTTACCAGTAGACAAGAACACGCATAGACGATCTCCCCTCCCTTCCCATCGCTTCCGCCAAGGCTCTTACAACAATTTCCCCTTGAGCAGCTCCGCGATGTGTGTCCCAATGTATTCCGTTACCACAGAACCGTGCCTCCCAATTCCTCCTGCCGTAGAGCCCATCCTCCGTCGTCGCCACCCATGCTGTGAAACATTTATTTAACTGTTCCCGATCCTCCCTGCAAATACTGAAAGGGGAAACTTTCCTTACTGCCTTATACACACATACATACATCCCAGAATCGGCTTATGCTAAAAGAGATAAAACTTCCCATCACTACTACGGCTTCAGAGGAGCACACAGTAGATCAGTACCATGGGAGGCGTAGCTGGGGGAGACGGGAGGAGAGTGGAGCGGGAGGCGGTAGACAGCGCAGTGGAAGAAATTGTGGGTTGCTGGACGGATTTAAACTGATGTCATCCTGGCGACTCATTTTTCACCGTCACGCTCCCAACTGGAGATTTTATCGGGGAAATTCTATGGAAACAAATCGCCTTCAAACTTCCCGCGGTCCATATCAATTACTCATTTTTTGAAAGGTCGGGTCAGAGCCTCTCCAATCAGTCCTTATGCATGCATTCATCACACGGCCAGCCAGATCCACACCACAGGCCTACATCCCATAGGCCGTCCCACTCCATTGTCAAGTGAATCTAGTGCCGTCCACTGTCCCAGAAACTAGCTATCGCAGTCTCACTCACAGCAATCTGTGCCCCGACCGCCTTCAACACGTCTCGCTCCCAATCTGAGAGCTTCTGATAGCACTGGTGAAAGCAGATGGAGCAGGGATCTCCTCAACATGAAGATAACCCCAGCTCATGTGTCACATACATAATGTTGGCTTTAATTTACCATTACTTCCACCATGGCGGAATGTGTGGTTGACAGGCTGAAAGTATACTTGAGCACAGCGATGACTACGGTCGCGTCATCCTAGTGTCCCCTCAGCCTCCCGAATAAATTCCTCATAATCGTGTCCCCATGTGACGCGGAAGGATAAGGGGAAAAGAGAGAGAGAGAGAGAGAGAGAGTGGAGCAGATGTTAGTCCATGGTGAACTCAACCGCGGGGATGAGTGACGTTAGAATCTGTGGCATCCGAGGAAAAATCCTTTCATTTTCACCTCCTAGATCCCCGTCAGAAGAGCTGCCAAGCTTATGCAGCACATTATCCCCACATGTGATGATGTGCCGAGGATTATATATGTAGAACTTGTGAATACCTCAACTATAGCACCACATAAATGCAAGCGTTGCCATGCTGGTGGAACCGAAGGAGGGAGTGTGGATCCGGGTAGTCCCGGGCTCGGTACCGTATGAACGATGACTCTCACCGCACAAGCTATGATTCACACACTGTCATACATATTCTCGTCGTAGATTATTGCCATATTATTACCATCCCATGCCACCACACGGTCGTAAACTTGGGAAAGTAACAATTGTAAATATACGTAAGGAACCATGTATTTCCACATTGGAACCTCTGATGACGGCGGTGTTCAGTACGAGAGCCCACATGGAGTACATAATAAGTGAGGAAAAACCAATTTTAACGCACAAAGTCTGTGGTGGTGGTGGGGGTAAAAGTGAGAGGAAATATTTCAAGTTTTCAACTCTGTCGGAATGTTTTCTCTCACATGTCTCAGTAAAAAATTTTCGTCCAAGCGAGAGTGAGTGAGAGAGAGATGCTTTGCATCCTGGAAAGTCAGGTGAAAGTCATGCTCCTTCTACATTTATTGATCGGTCCGCACGAAGGTCTGTATGGGAAAGTGTGTGTATGTGCGTTTGGGAGTTTGTGTGTATGTGTGTGTGCCCGTGTGAGTAAGACTCTGTGTATGGCTGTCTGTTATGTACAAGAGAGCCTCTTAAAAGATAAGAGGAGCAGTAGGGATGGAGGACGAGGAGGAGAATAAGAGTGGGAAAGAGAGGGGGGAAAGAGAGAGATGAGGATTCTAAGGCTGATGGAGAAGGGAGCGAGATGGAGCATAGGCGAGCCTTCCGGCCATTCCCAAATGATTTCCTCTTCATTTCCCCGACATTTTTCCCTTCAACTTTCACCTTTGCTCCAACTCACACCTTATCTCATCATCATTACCACCGTCCCATCGTCCCGCGGCTGGTAGGAAAACCTTGGTTCATAAATATTTAGTCCTAGTATGAGTTATGGTCTCTCCCACTCCAGTTGTACAGTTCAATGATGATGAACATATGTAATATGGGCCGTGGTACTCTAGAGCTACTATTGTCCCCATATTATTTCCGTCATGCTCAACAGTCTGCTCTATGAGTTTGTACATATAGTTTTCTAGCTGGGCTATTCACACTCTTTTCCCAGCATTTTTCGTTGTTGTTGCTACTATTGGGAATTGGAAGTGCAACGTTGTAGGTGAGAAATAGAATGGGTGAAAGGTTGGAAAGACCCACAGCGGAGGCCCAGCGGTGTGGTGAGTGTGGCTATAAATTGTGTGGTGGAGTCACTCAAGTCTGCATCCGAGTTAATCCGCATATCAACAACATACGTAGGACCGACAGGGGATGGAGACCGAGATGTTTCCAAAAGGGTGACAACGGAAAAGATTTTCTCCATCTAACATTTACTTTTAGTTCGTTGAACTCCACAGTTGCTGTTCCTGCTCACTGCTCCTTCAACATCCGCCTGGCAAGAGGTTCGCCTCTCCGCTGGTATACAAGACATATGCAGATACTTACAACCCTACACACACAAAACCGTCTAATTCGGCCGCTTGATCCCGCAGAGAGATAGTTGGGAGGCGAGAGGTTTAAATCCGCTTTTTATTCCCGTAATCGTCATCGCTTTAGATGAATGAAATCAACTTTCGCTTTCCTTCCTCCTCAACCCATTACTAGTTGCTGACAGATCCTGTGAAGATTTCCTGCTGTATCTCGGCGACATGGCAAGCAAACGACGTTCCCGATATCATAATTTCTCCGGGGAAACTTAAAAGGTGGGCGGAGTAAGTGCTGGTTGTTAAGCCGGGTCTACAAGAGTGTGTGTGTGTACGCATGTGTGTTTGCATGTATGCCTGTGTACGTGTGTATACCTGTGTGCGTGTATTTGCGCGTGGGTACATTCAAGGGTCGGTTTAATTCCTTAAAAGCACATTGGAAATTCAAATTTTATTGCGGCGCTTCCCCCACCATTAGTACATTAAGTGTAACTGCGACCATATTCAAGGGGAATGGAATAGGGGACGGGGAAGAGCATTGGCGAGAACGTTGGGAAATGACCTCAGAGGGAAAGTTGGAGTTGTTGGGGAGACGGGGGCCATACCTTGACGGTATTTGTTACCGCAGACGAGGAGAAGGAAAAGCGGAAAGGAAGGAGCACATTGGGGGAAACGATGATGATAATGATGTGCGCTTTACCCTGGACATTTATTGCCCTCCGCAGTGGCTCATAAAAACTGAAATGAATTTTCCTCATGGGGATTTGCGATTGGTATGAGAGTGCATATATGTGACTTGTATGTGCCGGTCTGGGTGAGTGGGCTAGCGGGCTTCTCGGCTCACATATTTCTGAGGAAGTTGTTTTCCCCGTGTCATTTATCCTCCTACGAGGCCTCTATGAAAGTCCAAGTTGATATTTTTCTTTGTAATTGCAGGATGACTCAAGAATGAGGCTGGAATGGAAGGGCGGTCGGTGGTGGAGTTCCGTTGTGGCCCAATTGGGTCTGTATATTGGCCTGGCATTCATCCTGGATGACATCGGTGGTAGTAGCAGCGGTCGTCGGGCTGGCAGTCAAGTTCGGGCTCAGGTGTCCTGGACCCCGATCTATGTGGATACAAGTAGTAAGTTGGCATTTGTACTAGGCTCAACTTCTAACACCGAGGCTCTCAATTTGAGTTGTAGAGGTTTCGTCGGATAAGAAGGTCTGTTGGGTCGGGAAAGTTTGACTCAAACTTGGAAAAATTGCTTAGGGGCGGAAGTGCCGAGTTGTGCGTAAAATTTTGGGCCAACTTTTCCCAGTGGGCTCGGAGCTATGTGGGGATACTGGAGGAAGAATTGGATATGAAAATTCCTCTGTGTGTGGTTTGAGGTAGAATTGTGCTCGCAAACGGCATGGTGTCCAAATAGCAAGCGAGTCTGTCCGAGTACTCATTCCAGGAATCGGCGGGGACTTACAATGTCTGAGAATGTGCATGACATCCAGGAGCCTGTGTAATTCCAATGTGGGTATTGTACATGCTCATGCCTTTGTATTCGACCGTACATAAACACAGAGTACATAAGTAAGACAATACGCGGGTACCAGTATGTGGAAGTGGTAGTGTGTGGATAACGAGATTGTGAGTGGTTGAGGAGGCCGTGCATCTGCCTTACCGGTGTGAATGCTATTACTACTATTACTAGTAGTAGTCGTAGAAATAGTTGTAAGGTTACTGTTAAGGTGGGTGCATTTTCCCCTTGTGTAACAGCCTACCTGCGTCAGCATGCTGTGTGCCCCACTTCCAGGCATTCCAACTTCCCACAGGTATGAACGATGGTTCCCCTTGCAAATTAACAATGAGGGACCGTGCAAACTGCGAACGTCGGGATGCGGTTGAAGTTGAAAAAATCTCGCGGAATGTTCTGGAGGAAATGTGCGACGGAGAAATGAGGCGATGTCTGACGTGACAAGAAGATAAATTTTCATGTGGGCACCCCTCATGTACCACATCAACTTTTCATCTACCTGAGACCACCGTGAGCCCTTTCCCCACAGTTTAGATGGGTCTGGCTGACGCCTGACTGAGTTACACGCTTACGAGTCTACTTTACCACCATTTTAGTCCACGTCCAATTCCCAAAATTCGCCAAAGGTCCCTCCTCAACCTTTCCCAGAGCTTTAGCTCACTTTATTCCTTTGTTGTTATCCATCCATTTTTGTGGTAGCCTCGATCCCAAGTGGGAACCTAACGGCTTCTTCCCAAACTTCCTCACTGTGTGTATACCATACCCGAAAACTTTATAAAATGCAAACAAATGTTAACGCATGGATCCTCTGAAATCCTCCATGTAGAAAAATAGAAACTGCCTCATTTATATTGTACACTTTCAAGAGCAACGCCAGCTACTTCAGTTAACAGAGCATTGCAGCCCCGCATTATGGGCTTCTATAGGTATTTACAAAACAAGTTGGAGGCATGAACGAGCACATAATGTGTTGTACTGCCAGGCTGGCGTGGTCAAGTTCCTACCCACAGACAGATGAAGTCACATCCAAATGAAAGGGAAATGTTCTTGCTTTCACTTGTAGTAGCCCACAAACACGCACATAACACTGCCGTAAGGATCAAAGTGTCAAACTTGAGACGCCTCTCAATTGTGAACACGCGGATCTGACATCCTGCCGCTCTTATCACATGCAGAAGCAAGCTGTATTAGCACCATACATCCACTGTTCTCCATTTCCCATGTCTATACATGCATCCCAAAGCCCGGAGTCCATGTTCTAACTTTCATCTGCAGTCGTGTAACTTCTCTTTCGGTCTCTAAGAGCCAGGTCGCTATCGCTATCCTGCTCCAGCCAAAATCATCTTCTTCAACATCCACTGTCATTACTGGCATCGCATAGTAGTAAAGTCCTCATGCTAAACCGTCCATAGGCCCGTAGAAATTCCAGCCTGACTTTCTAAGTAACCCTAAGGCCAAGCTCATCATGACAGGCGGAGTGGGACTACTTCTATGATCATATTATCTATCAAGTGACTCTCATTCCGTTCCCTCAAGCTGCGTGAAAATTCAATGTTCAATGCTAGTTTCGCAATTGGAGATAATAACTTTGGAGAGAGAAGAATGAATTTAGGTCAGGTACGCTCCAACTATTCCAAACATGGGACCGACTGCTACTATATATGGAGGGGATAAGGGGAGAGCTGGTCAGGTTGAGCATAAAAGTTTTCTCCGGAACTCCAGAGTGGGCTCGTGCGTGTTTTAAATCTGGATGAGCCCCGACATCCCTGCACACTTTTCTTGATCTGCAGATTTTACTCTCAGTCTCCATCTCTCTCACTCGTTCAATCCCTACATCGTGTATCTTACCGTGTGCCGGTGTGTGCCTGCCCTGTGTATACATAGGACCTATGTGCTTGGGAGCTGGGACGGTTGCCTGCACTCCAAGTTGGGATTTGTTCTCACATCCCCTCGAATTACTTTTACGGTCTTTGGAGAAAAGGGAATTTTTACGAGGATATTCAGTCTGCACTGTAGAGCTAGGAGGATTCCCCAACTTATATATTTTCATTTGAACAATATCCTGTTTTCCCTGGTTTCTCAAATTGGAATCATTTTGTGAATAAAGTCTTAAAAAATTTATGACTCTCAGATTCTGTTTTGGAACGAGGACAGGGAAGAAGAAGTAGTGGGTCGCTCTCTTTTTGTCCCAGAGTGCATGTGCACGTGTATGTGGCAGAGACGGTATTGCCTATGTGAGAGAAAAACTTCCCTATTCCCATAATGGAATGGAATGTTTGAGAATTTTGTATTTGTACAACTGTGAAGGAATTTCGTTGTCATGGACGTGGTAGTAGTGGGAGCGTATGGGAGGCGGATGCCTCCCAGCAGCTCGTTGAGAATATAAATTGTGCCACTAAACTTAGGTTTGGAAAAAATGCCTATAGTGCCTGCGAGTAGTCTTCGAAAATGAAGGGCACTTCCAAAGGTTGCACATCCAGAGAAAAAACCCGGCCCCACCCTACGCTTTTCCGTTCTTATCCCATCCCATTCCCACCAAGTCTTTGTACTCCCCTGGCCGCATGGGATGGGACAAAAGCCAACATGAGTAATCCATCGGCCTCCCTTAGCCCTATTATATGTTGCGCACGGAGGATCATAGCAAGGCAATTGAGGACGTCAGTGTGGAAAATTCATTTTATTTTGCTACGGACAGTTAGAAACTAGCTCAACCATTACTCTCTCAAAACATGCGTTGTATCACAATTGGCCCACCCTCATCGGAATTAACCGAGAAAACAGTGATTTCAACAACAACTATTCTAAAATAATTCCTCCCTCCGCATACTTATTTGCCCTCCACGGATTCGCAAATTCCCACTTCCCAGCCATGGGATTCAATTAGGGAGAAAATAGTCTTTTAATTAGTCCCAACGAGCCTTATCCAAACTCGTGCTCATAGAGCCATACTTGCGCAACGACCTCAAAGACTCTTGCAACAACTCTACAGGATGTCATTATGGGGAGTCAAAGTGGGGAAATTTGAGTAACGGGTTTTCTCTTTGATTTCAGACCGCTTGGATCTTTGGACGATAAGTTCGACGGGTTGCGAGTGTCCAGGGGAAAAATCTTCTACGAACTGCGCCTGCTGCGTCAAGCCCGGCGGTTGCCTCTGCTCTTCCAATAAAAATAAATGCTCCCAGTGCGGCCTCGAGGATGCTTGTCAACGATGTGAGTCACCATATTCAATTATCCCGAATAATGTTTTGTCCCCAGGCCCCGTCCACAGATCTACCAAGATAATGCATCTATGCCTCCAAATATTTTTGAGAAATGTTTTTTACTGTGCTTTACTATATTCTCAGTATATGCAGTCGTATATTGCATCTGGAGGATCCATAATAGTGTGCAAATTCAACCAATACCATGGAGGCTAACGCTTCATTTGGTTAAGGCGAGGGATCCCTCGCTATTTCCCGCCACGCCACGGAGTGTATGCTTTCGATGTATGATGTGGCCTGTGCATATTCTATGTAAATTTCCTCAGAGATGAACCCAGTGAAAGTACAACAGCAGTGTGAGAGGATGCATGATCTATGTGTATGTGAGTGTGTGTTAGGGAAAGTAGGGAATTTAATATTCTCCTTTCAATATGAAATTCCCTCTACACTGAATCCATTTATTCTTTTCGCCCAGGCGGCGGCTCGCTCTCGTTTCCGCCGCCGTCGCCAGCCTGCTTCCGCACTCCTGTCTCTCTCTCTCTCTCTCTCTCTCTCTCACTCTCTCTCTCTCTCATGGTCTTCCCAGCCTTTCTTGTTCCTCCTTTTCATTTCCCCCACACTTTTGTCGCATACTACTCTACAAGGTTTACGTCCCCTGTCTACGTATAAACGCTAAGTCGGCCGGTGGTGGCTCAATATGGGAACCGTATATAGGGACTCAAGGGTAGAGCCGTGTGCTTTTTGCCATCATATTTTCTCTTTGTGAAAAAGGAATTCGCTCAATTTAAATGGATGGAATGGACACATAAATTCTGGCCTCCAATTCCCCTCAAGTACGTTCACGCAGACACACTCTCAGAAGTGGAAACACACACACGCATTGTATATATATGTAAGAGTGGGCACACTTAGACACTCTACCCTGGTACTTGGTGGAACTGTCGATGGGGTAACATGTAGAGGGTAGGGAATATTTATTTGAGGATTCATTCTGCCATAAAATGTCGACCGTCACGGGTGAAAAGGGAGCGTATTCTTCTGATAACGACCGTTCTATTTTTCTCAGTATGCTAATTCATCCACGATTTGTAGCAGCCACACGCGAGTATGCAGGTCATTACATAAAGAGTGTCACTCAACCCTCTTCTCGCTGCGAGTGATTCATTAGGTTCCATTTATTTTGAGTTTTAGCTCAAACTACCCTCAAATGATGATGATGATGATCCTGACGGTCGCAATAATAATGGAGTTATAATTACGGCTTCTGGGAATTTTTAAATTAGACTAGGAAGCCGTAGGCATGGAAATTTAGAGAGAAAGGGAGGCATAAGCATAGGTTATGGTTAAGTAGCCAGAGAAATTGGCAGAAAACATTGAGTTTTGTGAGCCAGATTTACACTGGAAATTGTAGCGTGGAGTGAGAGATTCCAGATGAGATTTGACCGTAAAATGAAACGGCTATGAAATACAGGGTTGAGCCAGGTTAGAATACCTTTGTTGGCAAGGGTACAAGGCTGATGAAAAGGATATAGCCTGGGTAGGATCAAAGGATGGGTTCAAAGAAAATACTATATCATTTTCAACTGGATGTTTCGAGCCATGGGCCGGAGTTATTGTCTTGTGAGATACTTGGGCTCACTACAGTACCCTTTTGCACCTTGCATACCATTTACTCAAAGCATTCTTCCTGAGGGTAAGCTTCAGAGTAAAACTCTGTCGGAAATCAAAGCTATAGGCGCGTGCTATCGAGTGGAGGGGTGGAATTTTGTTGGCAAAGTGGAAAAATCCTGGAACACGAGACACTGGGGGAATTGCTTCAAATTTATTTCTTCCCATCACCTGCACCGAGTCATTTCCCCAGCTCACTCGACCACTTCACAAAGGCACTGATTTGTAGCGGACGTATTAAGGCAATGTAGTCGAGAATATTTCAGTTACAACCAGATTGGAAGAAAATTTGGATGAGTGCATGTTCTGGAGACGTCATTCCGCTTCTTTACATGATCTCTGGGAGTTGAGCTATCGTCATTGAAACTTGTCACGGTTGTAATAGGGAGTAGGACGATGTGAATCTGGAGAGTTGAGAAACTCCTTCATGGGATTTCATGAAATTCCTTCATATGGAGCTCTCAGTGCAGGGAATATACATTGACGGATCTGGCGTGTGAACTGAAACTCAACGGAATACTCTGCCAATTTCTCCCTCATCCATAGTCTTGCCTTGTGGTTGACCCACCCAAACTTGTTTAGAGTCAGTGGTTGTAAATTATGAGCATAAAAGTGGCGCTGACATGGCAGTTGTGTGATGAAAATGACTCATATTTGCTCCAGCCCGTCGTTTACGACGGCATTAATGTCAAAACATCTGTGGCTGTCACCGTCGGAAACTTGGGGAGGGGGAAGTGCAATAACGTCGGCCCTATTTTTATCGTCCGCACTTCCCCCTCTATATCTCTCATAACACTGAAGAAGGATCCTCCCGCCCGCATCCCTACGTCATATATGATACATGATACATGTGCTACCCCCAGTCCCCATCATACGTAGGCTGCGTGATAGCGTCGGCTGTGAATGAGGTCAGCAATACACGTAGAAGATACAGATCCACCTAGATAGGCACAAACATGCTCAAAGTTGACGGAACACTCTTGCTGGAACGGGAGCATTTGCTATTGGTTGAAATGGAATTAGGGAAAGGAGCGAGTGGTGTGAGTTTTAATCAGACGTTGCCGAGTCGTTGGTTAGTTCCATGTAGATATTAGATTCCACAATACTAAGCATAATATGGGATAAGGTAGGAGCAGTGTAGGAGTATAAATTATGCTGACCCTCAGAGAAACTGTATCAAAGGGAATTTGAAAGTTTGTCCTGCCGCCTTTAATAAAATCATAGGAGCGTCCTTTTCATTCCCAATCCCCATAACGGCGAATGGCATGGCCATTGCTTTTCCCCAAAAACATGGTGGCGGTTTCCTCTCTGATATATTATACATATATATATATATATGTATGTATGTATATATATGTCCCAAATAACTCATCTCTCATCCCTTCACTTGGGCGGATGCCACCTTGGTACCGAGGACGCAGGTGTGCATCAAAGCTCCCCCTACTACAGCGTAACCGCAGGGGATTTAATTATAATTCATAAGGTGTTATGCGATCGGACGTAGGAGATATGGATGGGCGGACGTAATATGTAAAGGTTGACAATAACACGTATCATAGCGACGCAGCAGTCACCCCTCTGGTTGACACGGATTGATTCACCCGCCCGTTTATGGTAATGCTAAAGTTCCCTTTGTGGCAGTTGAATGATAAGTCCACCCATGAGAGCCCCGGCTCGTTCAAAGCTCTCTTCCTCAGCTCCTCCGGAGTAACAAAGGAGGGGGCGGTGCGCCGGCTTAGTTCGCCATCAGCAACTTTCACAAACTGCTATCTGCAGCAGTGTGGGGCTTGAAAAACGCTTTTAAATTTATCTTCATTCTTCTTGGAGTGGTAAGCCGTCTTTTAGTCAGCAAAGCCAGACGAGGCCTGCCTTGCATATCTCTCTCTCTGGCTAAATGCAAAGTCTGAAAGGGCTGTAATACCCTGCGGGAGTCACTCTCCTTGTAGTTTCACTTGAGAGCTTTTAAATTTGTTTTTAACCATACTCCAACCCCCTAAATTTAAGGATTCCATCCCTACACTATATCTCATAACAGGGGAAAATCCGGATGATAATATTTTCAAGCCTACATCTTACATAGGGATTGTCTTCGAAAACTGGAGGTAGTTCATTTGGCAATACCAAAGAATTCTTGAGAAATCTTTCCGTTCCTTTTGAAATCCAACGTGGGCATCATTAGTGGGGATATTCTTCCTGAGCAATCTCAATCACCTCCACTCTCGCACCGCACAGCACTGAGGACATGTAGGAATGGCTAATTTGAGCGGGCGGAGCAGAGCGGAGGTCCCAACCTTAAAAGTCTGCCTTGAGGACAGGGTCTCCGTTAATTTTGCTGAGCCAGGAGCTCTGCCATACGGCTGCGTAGACATGTCACGTTGATCCCTGCTGCGAAAGCAGAATGGAAACGAGTTCCCATGCAAAGCGAAGCAGTAAGGAATCACGCCGAGCTGTAGTAGGCATCCCATCCCTTCCCTCAGTCGGGGAAAAGCGGGGAGGAGGGACACTACTGTACTGGAATAACAAAGGGGCTCCGGAGGATATGTGTGTAGGAGTGAAAGTTTTAGGCAGAGATACTCCACGCTACAGAGCTGTACTGCCAAGTTCGATGTGCATCAATCAAATTTATTTTTGTCGGTTCCTTTCTTGAGCTGACAGGGCGGTTGAGGGGGGTGGAGGGAAGAAATGGGGGAGATTTTGAGTTTGACTGAGCGGTCTGAGAGATCTGGTCTGCCTTTTTAAAGAGCCATCTTATTTGATTTATGTCCTATGTTTACGTTTGTAATCTAGGATGTGGTTAACAATAACAGCGGTTGGTGTGGATTTATACGGCACACGGTCATCATCATCTTCATGATCATATGAGCATCCCCCCCATCATCAGCATCAACCATAGAATTTTTTCTCCGAACTTTAGTACTTTTTTTCGGACGCTAAGGGGAAGTTGTATTGACAGCTGTGGGTATATATATGTGGACGTGGGTATGGGAGTGTAAATGTGTGCTCATGTGTGTGTGTGTGTGTGTGTATGTCGAGAGCTGAAAATATATTTCAAGATGTTGTGAGATTCAATGGATCCTTGTAAACCACTACGTGTGCCTTCTGCCACTCAGCCTTACTGCTAGAAATCCCCGAAGGAGTCTCTTTCACAGACTCCTCTGTTCCCGTCCCTCCATGTCTCCATCGTCTCTTTGCCATCTGCCTCTCACTCCTTCGAGGTCCCTCCTGTCCATGCCCATGTAGAGGAATGGTTTTCACCATCTCAATGGAGAAATCTCATGAGATTCTCGTCTTGTCCCTTTGTACAGTTTGCAATGTAAGCATTTCCTCCAAGAACGTGGCGACGAAATCCGGCCTGTCCTGGGTTCACCTCCAGTCTCCCGCTCTCGAAGGTCCCACGTCCTGCTGGTGGCGTTTGGAAAGTGCTCCAGGCCAACGGAGTGAAGTTCAAATCCATCGTCTCCTCGCCGTAGGATCTTTTGACAATTCAACTCAAAAGTAAGTTCCAGATAAGTCAATCAACTTACTTCACCCGTAGATTCTTCCCTCTTTCTCTTCTCGTACTCGCGTACACACATTTCCCTTCCGCCTACTCCTTCTTAATCATCATCTTCTTCTTCTTTGTCACCCTTTTCTCTCCTGTCTGTACAGAATTTCGGGAGAAAAAAATATTACAGACGTGTCAGCTCACTATAAAAGATGAGTCTTATTGCTTGTATGTATACATATATAAATACAGTGTGTGGTCGACCAACATCATCTTCACTGTGCCTTGGGCAATTTCATAGGACTACTTCTCGTAGTTTCCCCTCCTGCTCTAACTGGTTGAGTAAATTTTGGTGTGGCGTAACCTCCACTCCGCTCCCCGCTTTCACTCGTGTAAATAACGAGGAAAGGATGAAACAAATTTAGTTGCGGAGGATCCAGCAGAGAGGGAAAAATAAAATCATCTTCTTCTGGGTTATATCCTAAAACTCGTAAAAACTTTCTCATAACTTCCCCTCTGCGTCAATATCCACACACACACACACACACACACACACACACACACACACACACACACACACACACACACACACACAATCACACACACACACACACACACACACACACACACACACACACACACACACACACACACACACACACTTGCCTCTCTCTTTCCAGATGATGGTGGATCTGTACATGGGAGGGTCCTATGGTGAAATGTACTATTCCACAGGGTGGCAACGTGCGCAAATATTTATCTGTGGAAGGAGAAACCTCTGATTTTCGTACCATTCAGTCTTTCCCGCTTGTTTGTCTGTCTGGAATTTTCAAAGGTTTCTCTTAGCTTGAAAAACATGAGCATGGAGCACCCTGATCAAGCACTCCTACCGAGTTTTCCACTTGGAAAAACTCAAAGGTATGGGAGTATCTTTCTGTTTATTAGCGTCTGAGTCTCTCGGGTAAGTTGTCACTGGGCACTACTACTGCGGGCAGAGGGGAAAGAGCAAGGTGGCAGATTTGATTATACGTAGAATTAGCCCCGTGTCAGCAACAGGAGCCAATGTATTTTGAGAATCGATCGTGGGACAAAGTGCCAAATACCCTAATACGTGCTCAGCCGACTTCCGGACCTGGAACATAGCCGCGGCTGTGTGCTCTCCAGACAAGTTTGCTAGATTCATTACGGCTCACCCTCTTCAGCTGTCCATCGCGGGCGAAGTCCATTTATCGTCGTTGTTGTAACCGGAGGGAAAGGCGTCGTAGGGCATACTTGTTCATGTATTTGGAAAGTGAGGGAGAAGATGAAGAACAAGGGGAATGTAGTGTGAGAGGTCTGCTGGCGGCAGAGCGAGTGAGGCTCGAGCCCAGCAAAGTCTGTTCATTAACGCGGGGACAACTTCCAGCTCGTTGAGTGTGTAAGTAGCGTGACAAAGCTGGGACGTGCGCCTTTACTAGGTTTAATAGGCCTGTAAAATTCCCGGGCAATTCAAGAGTCTCCCACACAGGGGGTTCTGTGGCACAGGAGTTAAATTAAAATTCTGGAGATAGCCTCCATATAGTGACCTAGTCCGTGCAGCCAGGCTTGGTGGAAGTGGATATTTAGAGGCGTTGGGAATTGAAGGAATTCACTCAAGTCCGTTCAATCTGATCCAGGGGCTGACCAAGCACAAATGTTAAATGTACGAGGAAGTGCATCATGAGATCTTTAGAGTTTAGCCACCATGAGTGAGGAGTAAAAAGTGGCCAGCGGAAGGAAATATTGCAGACATTTGTAATTCAAAGCGAGAAGCGGTCAAGTCAGCCAACCGAGTCCACTTCAATTACTCGAATCGAATCAAACAAATTGAACAAGGCTTCCGAAGATATTCAATTCCATGAATTTTAATGGAATGCCCTGAGAATGTTGGGAGGGAATCGAGAGGTATACATAGCACAGGGGCTAGCATGTGGTAAACACGTCCGCCGTGTAACATTGAATGATGCCCTTGGAGGTAGGCAGCCGAGGTTTCTTCACACCCTTTGCTGGACTCTTCGCTAGTATTCTGAATTCTTGAGAATGGGAATTGTGGCCTCTAGTCTGCACGGTGGTTCCCGCGTTGCACAAGCATACCTCGATCTTACGCCAACATTCAGTATGCGCCATATTGATGTGGGTTATTTCGGTACTATAAATGTGAAATACGAACGCTTCCATAGTCCCTCAGCAAAAGTGCATAACTCACTGACCCGAGGACCGATTTGAGTCATTCCGTTTCAGAAGATAGAAAATTAAATTCATTAGGATCTCCTTCCAGGTTTTTGGCGTAACTCACATATTTCTGTCAAACTTTTGAAGGGAAGTTAAACAATTTGGAAATTCTGAATTAATTTGAATTTCATTTAGAAATTTTCCAATGTTTGGTTTGAAATTTTGAGAAAACCATGAGATGCTTTACAAAACCCTGAAAACGGGCCCTAGAGAATTCAATTCTGTATCTTTAAAAACAAATTTGACTCAAATTGGTTGAGGCGTTCGTGAAATATGCGTTTTCCCGATCGCAGCCTACAAAATTTCATATTTCCCGCCAGAATGGAAGGTCACCGGAACTACATTGTGGAATTTAAATTACTCCATGATACAGTCCTATTTTGGGAAAATTTCCAAAATCCATTACCATAGTGCACAAACCATGTCGTTTTCGTATGAAATAACCCTGTACATAACTGGCCTATCCATACACGGAAGCACAAGGATTATCCATCAATGCAAGCAGGGATGGGCAGATGATAGGCCGAAGTAACCTGATTACAGATTAGATTACTAAGTTCTTTAAATCTCAGTGCAGAATACAGATTACTCTATAATTATTTCAGATAAAAGATTACAGATGACAGATTTTTCGACTTTTTTCGAGATTACAGGTTATTCAATTTTTTCCAGATTACAGATTGTTTTAATTAGATGACTGTATACGTTATAGATGAACGCACAAAAAGTGCCATTAAAAATCTGAAATTTTGTTTTATTTGTTTTTATTTTGTCACTAAGATATTTTATTAAAATAAAATTGAACCGGAACTTAGTACGCAGTTATCATGATGCCCGCAATATATGTATATACTAAAATCACCAATTTCTATGCCTTAAACATGATTCTTTAGGTATGTTATATCTATTAACTTTCCCGAAAAATATAAATAATATATACCCGGGTAGTAAAATACCCGCAACACAGATAATTCGGGCTTTCATATGGAACAAAAAATAGTACTATCTGTATCTGTGAAATTGTCTTCGAATGTTAAAATCCTATGGATATTTAATGTTAAAGTTGAACCGGGTAACAAAATACCCGATTTCGTATTATAGGGTTAGTTGTCTTTATCCAGTACACAAATAATGGACCTCGGGATGTTCCTCTGTGCAATTAGTTACCCGCTCCACTCGTTGCACAGGAATTAATTTCAATGGTAGGGTAGTCAAGATACACATATGGGGAAACGGGCACTTTTGTTACACGTGTCTTCCCAACCAGTCTATTGGACTGATTCTACTCTTTTAGACCCCCTAATTCTCCATCTAGCTAATTATTCTATACATACTGAAATATTATGTAATCTTTGGTTAGTCTGATTAATATGCGTTGAGCTCAGATTACATATGAACCATCCATCTGCTGTGATGTGAGAATATCAGTAAGGACTACTTCAACATACAATTTAAGGCAGATTATCAAATTTCAGATTGCTCCACCATTAGATTTAAGTCATATTTTCAGTTTACAGGTTATTCCATAATAATATTTATGTCAGATTAACAGATTACAGATTGCTTGATTTTGTAATTTAGACCAGATTAGAGTGCAGATTCTATTAATCTGTAATATGAAACTTAGTCTTCAATCTAGATTAAAATCTGGCCCATCCCTGATGCTTAGCCATATGGGTCGTACACAGATGAAATTCGACCCTTTTTAACGTAAAAAATTCAGTGTGTTACGCACCTACAGCTTGACCATTCATCATTCCCTGATTCTCCTAATGCACGTATCTACTCCTATGGGCGCCTGTGCGAATACCTTAACCAGAATTTCATACACAAATATGCACCAAACATGCATTAGAAACGCAATTTCGTTCACATAATTTATCGTTCGTGCACCTGCTAATTTATACATTTAAACATGGACCAGCAACCGGATCAAACTCATATAAGCATGTAGTAACATTTAAAAACAGTCGCTTCCTTATTGCTACGCCTCTGTAAATTAGCCATGTATGGAGAATGTCGGAAAAATTTAGAGTACGCCGATTCCATCCCTCAAAATTCATAAAGTTGGCGTGAGGTCTTCCGCAAAGTTCCTCATACAAGAGTTCGGTTATTCTTGACATGTTCCAAGAGGTTTGTCATGGTTGGAAAGCTCCATGAGCAATGTGCAGGGTTAAAACTGATCATTCGAGTTGAGGTTGAAGCAAGGGTATTTGACTTTATTCCCATTTCCCCTCACCACCCACATGTATATATTACCGAGAGCAAAATAAGATGATATATCCAGGACTCTCCCCTCTTCGGAACCACCGCTACTACTCAGCACTACTCCGGAATATTAGTTACATCTCATGGGATTGGGAGTATGCGCCAAGAATAGTAAATCGGACGAACGTTGGAGAAAGTTAAACTCTAAAGCAGAGAGAATGTATTGTAGCAAATCCCCGAGTTGGGTTTCCGAACGGCCGGAAATGAAAAATTGTTGGTGGAATATTGGCACAAGGAACGATTTATCCCTTTCAATAGGTTCATTGAGTACTTGAATGGGAACTGCCGAGTCCATTCCATTGTTCACCGAGGAGTGTACATACATGGTGGGTGAGAGGGAGAATTCAAAAGAGAGGTAGCTCTTGCCAGCTGGACCCTGGCGGCTACGGTGGTGAACGCACCACTTTATTGCAAGCAGACGTCATCTAATGGATCACTTTCCATCACTACTGTGCTCAGCTCCAGAACTATACTCATATTCCAAATACAGGATGTAGCTAGGATATGGGGTGAAGGAGAGAATGACGTCGTCATGACGACCAGAAAACATGCCCGTCAAGGAGGAAGGGAGAGAGGAACAGGTGCTGGTCGAATAACTTCTCCCTATCGTTATGTCCTGTTCCAAATGGATTAAATTCCCTGTTACGGCCCGTTATTGTAATGCTCGACTGGTACAAAGGCCTCCGTGAAAACAAGAAAGCCCACACACACACAGCGCGCCCATCAATGTGAAACTGAAACGGTCGGAATTTAATTTCCTGGCGGGATGCGATAATGCATTTAGATACTCACGAAGCATCCGGTCCTTTGACAAATGTAGGGTAGGATCATATGATGATGCGCCACATGGAAACTGAGACAAATACATGGCAGCATGTTATGTGCTATGCACTTTGCGAGGAAAATAATGACCATGAAGTGAGATACTGGTCGTACATGACTGACTGAGGGTTCTCCACAGCAGCGGCGGAAGAGTAATGAGGGGAAGTTAATGGTAAAATTCCGCGGGAACCCATAAATATTTCATGGCTGTCCACAGTTATTAGTATGTAAACTAGATGGGGGGTTGCTTGTTCCGCAACAGAATCAGTCCTTCTCCCCCCTATCGATTTCCCGTCAAATACCTTAAATATTTGAATTTTCATCCTCATCTTTCACAGTACAAGGATCACCGCTACTTTTCCCACTCGTCTGCTCCTTCCGCATCCTCGACGTCCCCTACTCTTTCCTCGTAAACCCAGCAGAATTTTCCTCTTGAGTTATGGCCACCGCGGCTCGGGATGGAAGTGGTCCATAAATTAAGGGAGCTCAGATATGCAGATCTGTGACACGGGCTCTCGAGTAATAATAACTCAACCGTGTATAATGCAGGCTGGACACTGGAAATCTTGTTACGCCCTACTTTTGAAATCCCTTCTGAGAGGCACTCATGTACATACAGTGCGCCTTTCTTCTCTGTCCCAGTCATACAGTATGAAAAGGATTATTTAATGTGAAGTCATCAGCATACCGCAGTAAGTGTCGCAGTTGACCAGGTCAGGAACTTATGAGAATCCAAGGTCACTTAAATGTCACCCTTTGCCCTTATCTTATTAACTAGATTTGAACCATTTTCAGGAATCTTCACACCAAATTAACCCTTTAACTGGCCCAATAAGGCTTTACTAAAAAAAATTTTCCTTTGTACGTTTTATTATCCACTCACTCAGCATTCTGACTTGTGATGGACTGTATCCTGTATCTGTATGAAATTCATCAATGAAATTAAAGTAAAAATGTTATAAAATGAAAGCATTTCAGCAACATAAATAACTTTTTCTTCAGGGGCGGTCACACAATAAGCACTGACCTGTATTCTGTGTAGCCTCGCGCCTGTGCCTTAGCCAAAAACAATGGTTCAGTGATTCCAGCTATGATTGGTGACTTTTAGTCCATGCAAAGGCAGAAAGACCGCGGCAGGGCGTGGAGGGTCGCAAGTGTCTTTGACATTTTCTCCGTATGCAACCCGTTGACCTGTGAGGATGTTTCATAGAGTCAAACTGCAGAGGATCTCCACACGAGAACCACGACTCCGCGGCAGCACGAGCAAAGAGCATTTAATTTCCTCCCCTTCACAAGGTTGTTGAGTGAAAAATTATAGGCCCCACTCCCCCTCCGTCCCTCTCCCTCTTTATCTCCATCTCTTTCTCTCGTGGTCTCCTCCAAAACTCTGACCATTTGTGTAAAAGGCCGGACTCGCTAAGTGCAGGCAGGCCCACAGCTACGCAGAGTATAAGGCCCTCGAGGAGGAGAGGCTGTTCAATGCTTTTACGGAGGAAAGTAGGTTCGTATTTTTGCCACAGAGTTGACAGCCATCCTTTGGCTCCTTAGTATTCCTACCAGCATATTCCACTCCAACTCCCCATGTGGCCAATTGAATGCGGAGCTTTCCGAGAGGAACAGCCCTTCCCACTCTCCTACTTTCGCGACAGTACTTCCCCTTTGGGTGAAAACAAGCTCCAAGTTGGTGCACAAGACCCATCTCCCATTAAGTCATTCAGGAAGCCATGCTTCACTTCTTCATTATGAAACCTACGGATCTCTGCCACTCATCCGTACAGACAAACACACGTACACATACGTAGTAATGTTTCCTCCACCCATTCAAGTTCAAACTGCATTGGAATTTAAGTGGATGCATGAGAGGATGTGGGGAGGATCGACAAGTAATGTGTATGTACATGTGAGTGTAATATGTGCATACATACATATCTGGGAGAAAGTGATGCTCCCTAGCCGGGAGTGTAACCAACTTTGGTAACAGGATGAAAAAGGGGTCCGTTAAAAGGAAAAGTTTCTACCAGTGAACCACGTAGAAGCAAAGATTACATTCACCTGGCCCGTGTAACCTGAAGGTAAAAGGATGGAGCTAGAAAGAGAATCTCATAGTATTCCTCAACCTCTTTCTCTCTCTCTCTCTCTCTCTTCTCACATACACAACTCCATTCCCGCTCCAGATATGTTTCACCAGGGAAGTTTCAAGCGAATAAAGTAGGTGGATCTGAGACTTGACTCCGTTCCAAAGGGCCATTTGAACTCGTTCCAAGTTTTTCAAGTGAAAGTATCTGTGTGGGTGTGTTTGTATGTGGATGAATGTGTGTGCGTTTGTAATGTGTGTGTGTCTGTCTATGTGAGTATGTGCGCGCGTTTGGAATGTGTGGGTGTGTGTTTACGTGAAAGGATAACTATAAGGGGATCCCACATAAGACTCGAGCGAGTTTAGTTGAAAAAAACAATAGTGGATGCCCCACTACTTCTTCTCATACTACGAAGGCTACCACAGTGGCCGCCAACACGGCGATCATAGGACCGCTACCATCACATGGACATGGGAGACGTTTCACATAATATCTGTAGGTGGCCATATTTTCTCATTCAACTATCTCCCCACGGTGCTCAGCCGGGACTGGAACATGGCGGAGTTATTACTCACAGATTTTCCACGAGCATGAAAAGCCTAGGTTTCCTTCTGCGCATGTCAAGTAGAGTGCAATAAATAGTTTGCAAGTCAAAAGCAAATGCGGCTGGGTGTGCGAAATGAAATTATTATTATTGTCAGAGGATCTCATCATCAGAAGATCTTGAAGTGTCTGCTGAAAGTGACAGGAGGAGAGGAGTGTTCATGGACGAATTAGGGATCTTCCAGCTCGTACAACTCATTCACCAGCTCTCTCTGTCTCTCTCTCTCTCTACCTCTCAAACCTCGTCCTCGTGATTAAGTCTTGAATAATTCTATCTGTGTCTTCTCCTTCCATAGATGCGTCGGCGGGTTCCTCCAATTCTTCGACGGAGACAACGGACAAGACGCATCCCCGCAGGCGATTCAACTCTGTGCGGAAAACAGCCGTTTCTCCCCACCGGTTCTCCTCTTCGCAGACCAAGGGGTAGCTACACTCCTTCTCAGGTAATTCTGGAAACAGTAATAATGATATCCGTCAACCCTGGGAGTTCCTTGTCTGCCTCATCATAGGATAAGAGTTGGGTACATTAGCACTTGCCTCACTTGTGAGTAAATAGAAAATACGTCTTGGATTGTGCTGGTCTCTATGCATTCCTTAGGCCAGTGACTGGAATTTCCTCGTTTTCCTAACCAGTAACAAGCTAGCATTATTCGTTGGGCTGTAGAAACATGAAATTGGTAGTACTTTACCGTTTTAGCCTTAAATGGCAGTTTGGGAAAGTATGGGCAATCATTCTGCTTGGATTTAAACGGGAGCGGAGTGGAAGTGATGACAGGGAAATTCTGCGGTCTGATGGTGTGATTATCATGCATTACATTATTCACTACTTGTTAGCGTTCCACGTCGAGCTGTATGATGAAACGTGCGTAGGCTCATCAGTCCAACTTTTACTCGTCACTATACTCGCTTCTACTACTATATCCCTTCTATTACTACTAATTCTACTATTATTATTGCCACTGCCACTACTACTACAAATTCGTTCCCCACCTCACTCGAGCTCGTCAGGATCACGTAAGCCAGAGCGACTGAGAAGTAGAGGGGAGTGTGAGAGTAGGTAGAACTAGTCGGAGTGAACTCGCTCTGCATGGAAATGTGCGTGTATACATGGGAAGAGGCGAGATGAAATTAGATTGAAAGTGAAAAAGTTGGAGAAACTTCCCCTGGAGCAACATTCGCTCTCTCCGTCGCACACTTCTTCCCACCAGCACACATACATGGAGGCGGACAGACTGTGTGAGAAAAACTAAAATATCCTCTTGGACTCCAAGACGATGGAGAAGCCCAAGTTTGTTTGACGGAGGTTGCGGCGCATTACGAAGACAAAACTTGGCGATGGAGAGCCGCCGCCAGTTGGTTTTGTTTATTGTACCCGGGTTAGCCATGGTTCATTACCTGCTATTCTTCCCCTTAAATTCTTGTACAAATGGCTTGTTTCTATTCCACCTCTAATGCCCTCACCACCGTGTCTCCTATGACTCTTGCAGCGCTCAGCTAGAAGCCTGAATGATGAAGGATGAAAAGCCAAAATCAGCTACAGCACCCGAGAAACTAGGCCAATGTTCCATCCATCCGCTCTAACTTTCCTCATATCCTTCCCCTCACCAGCATCCTCCGAGGACCATATACTGCACTTTGTCATTCTGGTGGGAGTAAACCTGGGAAGACGTGTCAATATTTTCCCCATGACCGCTCCAGACACAGTCGTCTTTTTAAAAAGTTTTATTTCGGATCAATTCCGTTTCCCTTCCCTACATAGTGAGTATGAGCGGTGAGGATGAGTTCGTTTGGAAGTATAAAAAGGAGAAAATCTCCTGCCGTCGGGGGTGCTTAACTTGATGAGTCTGTGAGGTAGCCGATGCGAGGTAGCGATAGTTGCCTCACACAGTAGGATAAACAAGGCCCTTGACGCTCTTCCTCTTCGCATCAAGCAAAAAGTCAGGCGGGATCCGGGCAATGCGAAAGACCAAGAGGAGGTCACGACGGGAAGACAGGAACGGGGCTCAGGTTGAGTGGAGTGAACGTATATAGTAGCTTGAACTTGGGACAGGTTGATGGGCGAGTGAACTTTGGAGTGGTAGTCCTACTAGTAGTGCGGCAAGAGCGCGGCATGGTGAAAGAGTAGGAGGAACAAGACTTTGGGAGCCATTAAAAGTTGCTCGAATCCGGAAATGACTTTCGTTCTACTCAAAATCAACAGGATCGATCGCCATTGTACTCCATCCTTTTGTCCGCAAGGAAAAAAAAATCTACCATTGCAGACTACCGGTAGTCAGCCTCGCCAGTACGTCAGCCAAATGTCTTTTCCTCTCGTTGTCAATGTGCAGTAGTAGTAGGAGTGAGTGGGGAAAAGGCTTCGGATTTGGACTCATCGTCATTCTCCTCTATGGAATGAACACAAGCTCAAGTATATCTTCCCGCCCTCTTTGCTTTAGAAAGAAAGAGAGCGCGCGCGACGGCTTAACGAACCCCTGTTACAATAAAATACGGCCGAAACCCTCCAGATTGACTCTCCAGTAACTTATTGCGTGCCTTCAAAAGTCAGACTATTCCGTAGAACACCGACAGCTGAGCACCGTATAGAAACTTTTCCAGTTAGCACGCAGGGTGAGGAGAATAGGAGAATTCGGGAGGCCGCAAAATGGGACAGTTTTGCGGAAAACTGTAAATTACATTGTGAGAGGGAAATTGCGGAAAAGTACTCTGTCCGCCTTGCGCAATCTCTCTGTCAGTGTCCATCGTTCCATATTTGGCAACGTCAAACGCTCCAGGCTATTTGGTTTCTCGAAATGGCTCATTCACTGGACTGACCATTCATGTCATACCGTCATGCGTCAGCAGCGTAGCGTAACTAGAGGCAGTACAAGGAACGAGGACACAGACATAGTTGGCCGAACAATCACGGGAATTATGAGGAATACATGTCCCTTGTATAAGGCCGTGCGTGTGGGCCTGTGGGTTCTGGTGTGACGAGATGATGGCGTCGAACAGCTTTTGCACCACTATCAATCATCCAGACTTTCGGCCAGGCACAGGGAGTAAATTAAATTAAGTGGCTTTGGATTGGCAGTTTTGCCTGTAAGGCTCTCCTGGCTCTACAAACTTTTCCGGATGACGGTGATGACTCATAGTCATAACTAGAGAGGCGAGCAGTGAGAGGCTGAGTTTAGTTTGAAGAAAATCAATAATGTTGTCAAAACTGTGTGTGTGTGTTTGAGTGTGGTTGTAGAGTGTGTGTGTTTGTGCTTGTAGATTGTGTGGACTGTGAAAAAATATTTGGACTTTATCCAGGGTGGAGAGCAGAACAATCCGTTCTCAACTGGCAGCTTACGTGAGCTTTTCGTCGGCGGATGACCCCACGGTTGGCGATCCATCAAAAGGAGGGAGACTTCGATCGCATTCAGGTTAGCCACCAATTAATTAGCTGATAGTAGCCGTAGAGAGGGAGGCAGGAGACGGTGCAGAACGGCTATTTGAAATAGTTTCGAGGACCAAAGAGTCTTTTGCATGAATCATCCAATTCCATCACGCATTCTCTCGTCCTTGTTGTACCGAGTGCATTGGTCGGAGTCAGTAGCGATTTGGACAGCGATTCTGGTTTTACTATCATGCCCGGGTATTCCCATCGCTCGCGTGGTCCATTTCCCTATTCTATCTTTTCTCCTCATTTCGTGGACTTCCTGGAAAGGAATGGGGAGACGTAATCTGGGTTCTTGAAGCAAAAACCAGGGGGATAAAAAAATAATGAGCTCTCGTTCTCCCTGCACGTTCACCAGCTGAGAGTGGAGTCCCTTTACTTTCGTATTGCTCCAAGGTAACTCGATTTATGTGCCCACAATTTCCGTGGATGATCCTGAGGAGCTGTCATTTGGGAGTTGAATCCCTACCCTTTCGATTGAGAGTGTGGAACCTCAGTTTGGGAGCCTCGAGGAGGATTTGTTCCCGTACCTTGTTTTTATTCCGCTCCCATAAAAAAATCATTTAGAAGCACACGAAGTTGCTTTCAACCTGTGGTCGAGTGGGTTTCTCCGGATTTCATTTTTCTTTTGCTGTCGCTCTACAGAACTAATATATGAATAGTCATTAGGAACGGGAGGTAAAGTTACACCCTTGGGTACCGTCTGTCTCCGGGTACGGTTGAAATGAAACGCTGGGTGGTAAACATGATGATTTATCCCAATCCACTGAGATGCTCGTCGGTCGTCCTTGTGTGCCTCCGCCCGCCACACGGAGAGAAAGCGAGTACAGGAGAGAGAGAGAGAGAGAGAGAGAAAGAGTGGAATTTCATGAAGGTTGCAATTTGATTCTGTTTGTTCTATCACAAGAGAGTCGGCTCAGCTGTTTACTTTAGAGCGGCAAACCGCTGTAGCTTCTTCCCCTCTCTGTAGCCGTTTTTAGCATTTATGAAGGGCGAATTACAATGAATGAATGAACTCATTAAGTACCGAATGAAAAATGTCAACGTAGCTTCCCTCGCTTCTCCCTGAGATTCAGTTATGCTGCAGTGAATATAAATTGTCTTTGTTTGTCGTCACAAGTGACTCGACCGGAGTGAGCATTGTTAGATAATCAGTGCAGTATTGTTTTGATGGGCAGAAAGCCTGTGAAGTACAGTGGACAAGTCCTTGGTATGATGGTCGGGTTATGATGTCCTCCGGGCTTACTGGGTGGAATTATATGATGTAGATAAAATTTGTGGAGCTGATGATGATGAGCATATAATAATGGTCATAATGGATTTTTGCAGTGTGTGACTGGACGTACGACAACTGTTGGACTCACGACTGTGTCCTCGCCTCCCCTGGCTTCCCTGGGTTGTTCCCTCCGAACAGAAGATGTAGGTACTTCCTATCCGCCAATTCCACCAAGGCTAGGATACGGATCCGCTTCCACACGCTTAGCTTTCCTCAACCTCCGTAAGTAACCATGGTTAGCTTTTCGTCTCTGATGAAATGGCGCAATGGATTCGATCCATAGAGCCTGTGCTGCTCAAACGCACGAGCGCTAGGGAAACTCGTGTCAGGAGCGTTGCAGAAGGCGAAATTGAATGTTATTCGGCGATAGATAGATACTATATGTCTGTGAGTTAGAAAGTAAGTCGTATTGGCTTGTGTGTTTATTATACCACACGGAGTTGTACTCCTACACGGAGGGGACTTTACAGAGATTTGGAAATGAAGACGGTTGTAATCCGCTTATGAGTCCCAGTACGCGCGTGCACTTGTTTGAATGCGAATCCGCATAACAATGGGGGAGTTTAAAGCTCTCTCCTCTCAAACCTCCGCTTTGATATGCTTCGTTGGTTTGGCCGGGCCACCCGCAGGTTGTGTTCAACTCATCATATTGCGATTTGGAAGCGGAACACGAGCTCAGTGGCCAATTTGGGTGCACCATGGAAGCTTCTGTGTCGGAGCGCGGACGTGTCGCTGGATGTGGATGGTGGTCAGGCACTCATGGAATTTCGATCAGGCCCCACGGTGTCTCCCTACGTCTACAACGGGTTCCGAGCAACTGTGCAGTTCATCCAGCCGGAAGAGGATCACCGTGAGCCACAAGTAGTAGGGACGACGAATCGACCCGCATCTCATCACTTCCCACCCGCCGCCCTGACCACGCCGCGTTTGAAAATTCGGGAGGATAATACGGAGGAGCCCTTGGGCTACCCCAGAGCCTCTTATGGTAACTGAAATCTTTGTTTGCTCACCTTCCAATATTCCCTCTTGTAGTGGTAGACCCTATCAGGCTGACTGGTCGGCGGCGGAGTTATACTGGCTGAATGAGAGTCCCTTTATCCGATCTCAAACTCCTCTTGGAATTTATGGCAGTATATGGAAGCAATAGTATGTGTGTGCATGGTGTGTGGGCATATGAACATTGTTTCTCTCTTCCAGAGGTGGGAAGCATTTACCCGGTCAATTGTGACCATGTATTTGACGGGGATTTAACTCGTGGGAATGTGTTCCGTCTCATCATTCCGAGAGACTTGACGCTTCATCCGAAGCAGTCTGCCGTGGGGTTGCGAGGATTTGGACCTTTTGGGCCGGAGCCGAGGCAACCCTCTCCGGGGATTTTCAAATGTCAGCTCGAATTCCGAGGGAAGTCCACGGATGTCGTCCAGCTCGCTGTCTTCAACTATAGGTTCAGGTGAGTGGAAGAGATTGAGCTAGCTAGTAGTGGGCTGGTGAGATGGAACTCGTAAATTCAATTCAAATGGATCCTTGCATACCCTCGTACCCGAGAGCCCTGCCATTCAAAGGAGTGCAGGCTCTTGGATAGTGGAAATGTGTGGACCGCGAAACACTTCTACTATGCAAGCGACCTCCGGTCGTTCTCTCTCCTTCCCCTCCAACTTTCCCCGGACTTTATTAGAGTGACTGTATCCTCCCTTTTGTGAGAGGAAACCCGGGGAACTTGGAGATGACAGGATAAAAGAGGACGCTCATAACTTTGAATCGCCTCAACTTAGCATGTCGCTCCGCCCCACGGAGTGCTTCTTGAGCTTACGAACGAGCCAACTGAAAGTTGGGCTTGTGTACACGGGAAAAGTTAATCAGCGGTCACGTTAACGTTTAACTTCGTGTTTGCTAATTATTCGCAGAGGTCCGAACTGTTCGACAGTAATGGAGGTGTACGACATGGAAGAGGATGCTTCTAATGTTTCGGATAGACTGTTGGGGAAACTCTGCGGTCCGTCAGGGAATGAGGTGAAGCGTTTCACGTCATCCCATAGTAGAATGGCCGTCGTCACGCTCGTCTTTCCGCACCAAGACCCGTTAGGGGCTGAATTTCTCGAAGGAGCTTTTCGCTTTCATGACGGTAAGCCAACTCCATCCAATATGTACATTCTTCATGTAAACCGCTCAGTCTTAACTTTGAGAACTCTTACAACCTTCTACTCTAAAAGTTACAAGGAAAAGTTCCTGGCTTCTCGCGCCTGGCAGGCGAGGCATACTCCGGGTTATCACCTACCCAATTATTATTATTTATACAGATCCAATCCCTTCCCCTCTTGCCTCTGATCCGAACCCATAGTCAACTGGTAAAAGTACCTGTGAATAAGTGGAAGAAGTTGAAGCATCTGATGAGCAGAATAGTTGCTCAGGGACCCCCCCCCCTGTAAATCACTCCAACTAAATGTCGTAATGGTTCCACGAAGTTCGTTTAAGTTCCAATACAGAACTCTTACTTATTCCGTACTTACTACACGATCTTCCTTACCCTTCGTATAATTAGAATTATTCTGAGTCATATTTAGTTAATTCAAATAAATGCCAAAGGGGAAGGCACTGGCACTGGTCGCCAGTGGCCATCCAAGTGAGTAATGGTGCGGGCGCGGATCGGAGTTGCTCCAATCAGCTCTTCCACTTCATTGGCCTTGGGGTTGAATTTGACGACATTTCTGTGCAGTGTCTTCGATCCTCACATCCCTGCATTGGGGAAAGGAACCACACTTGTGTGTACCACTTGTTTCTACTCGAGCTTCTTCCTCCGTGAATATTAACTGGAGAGGCTGTTATGACTCGGATTTAATTTAAATCTTGCGAATGCTAAGAGGCTGCAGTATATTTACCTATAGCAAACCACGACGCAGATACATACAACTGCGTACATGGTAGATGGCAGCCTTTAATGTACCCTTCAAGACATTTACGATTCAGGGTAACAGATGTGCTGGAAAATGCAGACAGTTTCACACACAGCTCTCCACACCATGCAAGAGAACCAGTGTTTCAAGAGGCAGGATGGGTTGTATCAGCAGTATCGTCCTCCATTTCCTCGGGCTACCGCAGCAAGAGCGGCAGAAGCGCATTATCATTTGTTGCATCTTTAGAAGGGCCAAATCTATTATTCTCACGTTGCGCTAGTGATTTGTTTCTCCTCCCCCCAACATTAGCTTCCCGTCAGCGGTTTCCCACTCACTCTGACCAATTTTAGGGGGAAATAAATTGAACTGGTGTTTCAAGTGTCAACCTCCTCGGATGCATACCAACCCCGGCCCCTTTTGTCTATTGTGGCTATTGGGCGAAGGCTCTCTTGCTTTTAGGTAACAGGACTCATAAGAACTGCTCAAAGAGAGAGGGGGAGAGGGCAACGGAGCGGGAGGACTGGGTAACTTTATGGCGAAGGCTGGGACGTTGGAACTATAAGTATGAGTTAACCTCGAGGCACCATTGCGGACAACTTCTATTAAATAATACACCAAAGTGGAGCAATTTCATGCGGAGCAATAAAGGAGTTGTAAAACTTTCATATTTGTCGAGCCGGCAGTGGTCGAAAATATAGTGTGTACGACGAGGGTCAAAATTTTACTACCGGCAGAAAGGCTGGATCATGTGACGTATAGGAAGCTACGGCTTTTAGAATGGATGTGCGGGACATACAAGGACTTTTATGGGTGAATCTTTTCTATAGTTTTAGGAATTCATTCAAGTTGTAAATTTGGCCTTTCCGGCGTCTGAATATTTGATTGCTTGATAGCGGGCGGGTGGAGACGAGTTAAAGCCTGGCTCTTACATCTTCTAATTAAGCATATTGGATGGGCTCGTGTGCTGATACCGTTACGGGCTGATTGAATGTGCTGCTCAGGGCCAAATGTTATCCCACTTTAATCTTCTGCAGCTGCCCGGCTCACCATAATGTGGTACGGCTGGCTGTCTTTGTCTTTGAGTGAAAATGGGAATCCGCGCCTTACCAATTTTATTTCTTCCCCTGCGCATTTTTTAGCGCATTGGTGCAGATGGGCTCCAGCAATGGGACTAATGCATCCCAATCCATCTCATGGGCACATTCACTGGGCTCGCCGACTGGGCTGGCAGAGTCTGTGTTTTAAAGGCCCTGTAAAACAGATAAGGAGGCTGTAGACCAGTGGGGAAATTGAAGGGAAAAAGTCATTGGAACGGCGAGATGAATTGGAAGAAAAGAGAATTATATGTACTATTGACTACATAAGTTGAACTTTTCTCGTTAGTACCAGTTCGTCTCACAAAGAGAATGCATAAGGTTGGATAGATTCACAAGTGAAATTGTTTCTTTCCGATTTTCTTCTCGACATATTGCCATTCTCACGGCTGTGTTAGGGGGAAGTTATTTGAAAAGCATCCTAGTGGCTGCCGGGAGCATGGTTTGACTTGAAGAGGGGAACCGTGAAAGATGTTACCTGGAATATGCTGCTGTTTAAATGGAGCAGCTCAATTCCCTTCCAGGAATCCATCCCACTCTCGCACGAGTTTGTTAAGCCTTCTTGCGGTAATGAATTGGAAACCGTCTTGATTAATTGATTGCTTCTTCTTGTTGTTCCAGAGTCGATTGAGGGGACGGTGAAACCGATGTCAAACTGTGAAGTTGTGTACTATGGAGTGACGAGCTCACCGGTGGGTCACATCGTCGGGCCTCCGGACTCACCGCTACTCCGTTTGTCAACCTTCCCACTCGTATGTGCCCACACTTTCCTCCCCTCATCAAATCAAAGTGTTTCAATAACCTTTGACCGGGCGGGTCATGACACTGCAAATGTGGCCTTGCCGGGATCGAGGAAGTATTGTAGGAGTTTCTGTGGGCCGTCGGGCTGTCGGTGTGAGTCCAAGTACACGCCACTGGATGAAATAGATCATCTATCTCTTGTCACCGGATCCACGCCTATTGCTTGTCTCTGCGGATTCTTCCCGGTACGTTTCCCACACCTCCGCATCCTCCGGATCGTGGCTTACTTTCGCAGGATGAAATGTGATGTGTGAATTTGATGGTGTGTGGAAAGGGATTTTAACGAGAAAATATTTGCGAAGTTTCTGCTTACGTCATAGCAGTACTGTAGCTATGAGGGAGCGGCGCCGGAGTCGTAGAGTTTGAGCCAGACACAGTACAGGAGTGTCCATTTAATTTTTATCTGGCGGAGGAAAAACTTTTCAAACTGTTGTTCCGGAGAAACGTTTTATAATGTAGAAGCGTGAAAGTTTTAGTTTCGCACGAGGAAACAAAACTCCGCATTCCGTTAATAATTCTGGCGGCGGTAAATTACTTAAATCTCTCCCTCCAGGGAGGACAAGGAGGGAGATATGGGGAAGCTCTGAAGGAGAATATTTCTATGTTGAGACTTATACTCGAGTTGTGAACGTAGGAAATGAGCGGATGAGATGGCGCTTGATGATTTTTTCACAAGTTTTATCCTCTGAATATTGTTTTTGTGTCTCTTTAATATTTCAGGATATTCTCCCGATCACATTTGAGTCCTGCTCCCCACTAATGCTCGTTTATCACGCTACCAAAGGCGGACAGGAGTTCAGCTACTCAGCAAAGTTTCATTTTCAGGAGAAAGTTACCTGCAACAATTTTACCATCCAACCTCCCACCGGTAACTATCCTCCTCATCATCAACATCCCTTTGTGTAGTATCTCTCTCCCTGTGTGTTACTCACTTTTTCACAATCTCGTCCCCTCTCATTTATCAACACGGATGAAATGAGTTCCATCCAACTTTAATTTCCATCTCCTTTTCTTCCCGTCTACTGCTCTTTCGGTTTGGGAAAGAGTGGTTAAATTTGAGAAAAAAAGTTTCATCCCTTGCAATACTTTGTACGCTAACAATTGTCTTGGAACCAATTTGATCATTTTTCTGAGGACTCAGTCCCTCTGAGTAGTTTAGTCATGGAGTCGTTGATTTGGGAGTTGGGTACGGCTGGTGAGTTGAAGATAAAATTAATTTGTTCAGGGTCGATGCGTTGGCGGGAGATTCTCGGCCCAGCCTTCGTCTCCCACCGTACAGCTCAGCACTACACGCACTTTAACTGCCTATGGGCCATCAGTATTCCACTCCGGTACAAGTTGTCAGTGGAGTTTGTGTCTGAAGAGAATGGTGAGTGTGAGAGCGTGGTGTCAGCGATTACAGGTCAGGGGTGATCAAATGTGCATTCACGAGGGTTCTCTCTGTGATGATTTTTGCAGAGGAAGACTGTGGCACATGGAACTTAACCCTATGGGCAAATTCCGCGAACGAATACAACCGAGACCGGAGTGACCTTCTTGCTTCCTTTTGTCCCATAAATGGACGGAAGGAAACCAAAATTCCAGATACCGTCCAAAATGCATACGTTAGGTAATGTTGTCATCAAATATCTCTCACAAAGTGAATCACTGTCAAGCTTAAACATTTGAAGCCTCAGAGTTTCGCAATACAGATGTCACTACAAGCCCGGCCTCATGGTTGGAAGATGAAGATATGCTAGAACAACATAGTTTTGGCGCTATTCTAAGGAGTGAATTATAGAATTACTAAGGGGAAATGCTTATCCATGTTTTCCTCTGTTCCCATTCCAGATTAACGGGAGTCACACTCCGCCCCCCTCAGTTTGAAATCCGATGGAAGTACGTGGATGTGATGTTAGGTTCCGGTCTAGTGCATGAAAAGAAAACCACAAATCAAGGATTGTCGACGCTATATTCGCTGAGTTTAGGGGAATTGTGTACTTTACTGTGCCTCCTTCGTTACATTATAACTTTTTTTGAATGGTGACTGACGCCGTCATTCTTGTACGGATCGCAGTGAAAGTTTTGAGAGAGTGTTGTGTAGCCAAGTCGAACAGTAATACTCAACTTGTCAGTGTTTTACTCCTATAACGACGCTCCCATCTATCAGCCAGTCTGCGTGGGCACAATCAGAGGTACCAGCATATCTATTTGTGCTCCACATTTGAAGGGCGCCGGAAGTTCAGCTGTCCCGAGCTGGCTACTAACTGCTCAATTCAGTATGTGCCCCTTTTTATATGACGTTGCAAGCTGTCCCCTCTTGTTGTGACTCTGGCTGTGAGGCTGAATATATCAGTGAGCCTGGATTTTTAGCTGTAAGGACTTGACAAAAAAGAATGCGTGGATTACAATCTTCGATGTGTGAGACGGAATATTACGTTGTTGAGGCTGGCACAGCTGGTCATGTTTGTTATCAACTATAATACTAATAATAATTATTATTATAATACTAATAATAATATTAGCAATAGGGGTACTGAGAGAGTTATGAAATAAGTAAAAAGTTTTTCCGTTGAGTAATATACTGTTTTGACGTATCGAAGAATAAATTGATTATTTCTTTCCACATACAGGCAGTCCAGGCAGCGCGCTCTTATGCTTACTACCCTATCATTGCCATCATCAATATTATCACGATCATCAGATGGGCACGGCCTGGTTTGTATCAAGTCAACTCGCATGTGGCACACGTAATTTAATCATGGAAGCCAGAAGCCAGATCTCGTAGCTGAGAGCAAGTTATACACACTTCGCACTCTTCCACGTTCATTATGCATTCCATCCTTTCATGGAACCACAAGCTCGACTCATCTTTTTGGGTTCGGGGCTCGTGTATAAACAGATTCTCCAGGATGAGTGATGCTGCTGCCGTATACAGATGCCGGCGGGAGGTATTTCGAATACCGCGTCTTCTCTTTAGTATAAGGAGCAGTGACGCACAAAGACGGAGAAAGTTTACTTTTCCACCAACCACATAGACTCTCGGCCAGTCATTTACTCTATTGGGTTGCCTGTAACTTAAGTCTGAACCGACGGACTGACGCCTCACACCAGTTTATCACCTTGAAAGAAATCTCGAGAGCCGAGGGAAAGTTAACCGGATAAAAAGCCGACACGTCACAATAAATTATCCCTAGAATACAAGCTGTATAAGTTTGTCTGTTCGGATTTAAGGGAATCCATGTTATATAACAAAATATTTATGCAACAGCTTGTGCTCTTCCCTTCTATTTTGCATCTGGCTAAAAGCATGTGTTGAAAAACATGGAAACCTGATATGATTCTTACCATTCAGGCAGTGTTACACACTAAAGTACCCATATAGAAGGGGATCAGTCAAGTAGCATTGTTAGGAGCTGATTGGAAACACGATCGAATTACTTAGAGTCTTCTGGTTTATTTACCAGAATCATTCCACATGGTCCTGGGGCATTTCATGGACAATTAATATAAATGAGAGGCTTTCAGCGTAAACATGAAAAGGTATTGCACCTTATTTGACTACAATGACTCTGGATAGCCAAAATATCCTTGTTTTGGGCTTAGAGAGGCTCTTTTCGTAGTAGAACCACACAGTTTTGTTGTTCTTCTCCGGGGAGAAATGATGCCGGTGAATGCTTTGCGACGTGTGTGTACCATGCTTTCTAAGATAACTTTTAGCCCTGAAACTATACTAAAAACGAGATTTATGCAATTTAAAGTTGTCTTCAAAAAGTACTGTTTGTTTTTGTCCTGAAAGTTATACCGAGATAGGTAAGGGGTAACAAAGGGCGAAAATGAAGGTACCGTTATTTTATTTCCCATAAATCTTGGCATACTTTGAGCAAATGTAGGACAATGATTACCAAAATCGACACAGTAATGCGCAAATAACCATAGAGCATATGTGCAGTCATTCGGGACCGTCCCTAAACGCTGGACGTCATACGGTCACAAAAAATTTGGGACATGGCGTTCGAGTGTCCTATTTTTTGTGAGTATGATTTCTAACAACTGATCCAACATTCAACAACTCCTTCTGAAAACTTACAAGGGGACGTTTTCAGGTGTCCGTGTCGCACAGCGCCGAGGCCGACACCCTAAGCAACGCGCAGCTCACCCATAACGATTGCCTCTCGGAAAGCAGTAGATGCGGAAACTCAGATTTGACCCTTCTGGAGGGTCACAAAGTTTGAGGTCAATGGTTGCTACGGAGGGGGGGATAAACTGAAAAATCACATGTTAAATCCCATAAGAATTTTCCAGTTTTAGATTTCGAGTGAGTCCCCATTAATACACACGGTGAGTCATGGGACGAAAATTTGCTTCGAAACCTTTTTTACCTCAAGGCGGTAAAATTTTCAGAACATAAAAAATATTGGTTTTTTAACTCTCGAAGTTGATAATACCCAGATACAACAGCTTTAGAGCCGTTTTTGAGCGGATTTTCAAAAATCACTCGAAATCCCAAACTGGAAAATCCTTATGGGATTTTTGAATCTACACATATACCTCCCGTTCCGCAATTTGACCCCAAAACTTTGTGACCCTCTGGTTAGGTCAAACTTGAGTTTCCACACCTACTGCTTTGCAAGAGGCAATATTTATGGATAAGCGCTGCGTTGCATAGGGTGTCGGTGCTGTGCGCCGCGGACACCCGAGAATGTCCCCTTGTTTGTTAAGACCCCTTAAGGTTCCCACTTACAAATTTTCCCGGCCTAAAGGTGAATTACCACCGACAGGGGGGATCCGTACAACTTAACCGACGGACCGCTCAACCAAGCCAAAAATGCATGTGTCTGACGACTCAACCGGGCCGAGAGAAAAAATTATGCAAGTTGTGGACCGTTGAGCCTCCTGGGGAGGACTACTCAACCTCTGGTGGCGGACGAATGCACCGCCATTAAACATCATTATTCTCAGTCATTTGTCTATAATACTTCGTCACGTAGGCATCCCCAATGCAGCCGTTAAGGGTAGCCTCTGGAAAAGTACTTATGAAGGCCTAGGCACAGAGCCGTGAATTTTGCATTTTTCTACACGATGGCGGTTGCCAAAGGCGTCAATAAACAAAATAAAGATGTAAATTTGGGATTTTTCGAGAGGTAAAGACAACGGTAATTACTACGGTCGAAAAAACATGCCGTAATTTTCTGAAGGTCGGGTCATCGGAGGTTACACTTTCATATTACCCACAAATTCAACCAAAGAAATAGATTGCTCATGCTCGAAAAAGTCCATATTGATGAACTATGATGGGCGTGGACTGCGAAGATTCTGGACTCGGTTGTTTTGTAGAAATAAGAAGGTTAAAAGCTTCTACTGAATCAAAACCCTCAAAGTAAATACAAAATGAATATAATAAAACAAGCAATATAATAAAATGAATATTATTTTTCCTCGTGGGATGCAAATTCTGATCCCCTCAGATTCCTTTCGTCCCGCAGCCTTTTGACGAAGAAAGTTAAAAGAAAGTGAATATAATAACTAGAGTTAAAAATGACATTTTGTCCTCTCCTAGGAATTTTAAAGTATGCATAGTGTTATCCATAAAACTGTTGTTTCACTTTGGTCTACTTTTGCAAACAATAGCTGTAACGATGAACAATTTCAAGTGTACACTATGTTTTGGCACGTTTTCATTCAAATATTACAAAAAACATGAGATTTGAAAATTTCATGAAAATAAACTTCTGAGAATTTCGCAATGGATTTCCCATTAGGATTTTCATGTGCCTTTGGTGTTTTCTTCCAAATTTCACTTTAAACAAATCGAGGAAAACCTACCAGATAACCAACTTTTAAGTTATCTTAGATCATTTGAAGAAGGATCTACGCTTCATATTCAATTATTTCGCTGTTATACCCAAAATTTTGAGTGCATTAGACCAAGGGTTGCCATCCGTCCTTTTTCGGCATGGACTGTTCGTTTTTGAGACCCCTTGTCCTTTGTCCTTTCTCTAGGAAGGAAAGGACGCTAACATGTCCTTTTTGGGACTTTTGTCATTCTTTGACAAAATATTCCGCAAAATGAGTGAAATGACCCTCCCATCTCGATTTCTTACGGACAAACCTACTTCATCTAGCTTAGTTTTGGTTAACAGAATGCTAGTAGCGATCCAGCGGAAACGAGTGATTTGGAGTGAGTACCGGGAGTGGTAATAGGGTATAATAAGGGTAACAGGGAGCTTGCATTTACAACTCTTTCTTGACTACGGGTTGGCATATTTACATGAATTTTGTTATGTTCACTCCGGATTTCATGTCCTTTTAATTTTGTTATTATCAAACTTAGATTTTTGCGTAAGTTTCTTGTAATGTCTTAAAATTTTTTTCAAAATAGTTGGCGAAGAAATTTGTACCAGTCGAATCTACTCGGCATATAACCCTTTCCTAGAGTGTAATACAGTAACTTAACTAACGCAAAGTTTCCAAAAGATTCGAATTTTTAATTTCAGAGACATCGTGTGTGGGAAACTTAACACGGAATTTTCTGTAAGAATTTTAATCCGCCTAATGGTTCCCCTTTGGTGTTTTTCAAAAAATGCATTCCCAGAAAAATACTTTCCCGTTGATTTATGATGTTTGATGTAGTGCTATGGGAAATTTGGATACTCACCAAATAGAAACTATCACAAATTTCTATCCCTTTTTAGCTTGCTAAAGTCCTCCGATCAATTCTTAACTGCATACATTAATACGCTGACGGGGTTGGTGCACACATCCCCGGCGCCGTCACAAGATCTGTCGAATGGGAGCGTTCACATATTACGTAAACACTTTTTCCGGAATTTCTGACCCACCCACCCCCTACGTAAACAGTTTACATGTTAAACTTTAACATGGGCGTAAATGGGAACG
>WJFA01000118.1:0-68173 GCA_009870155.1 Pseudobourletiella spinata | reverse complement strand
GTGAGGATGTTGGCCCGCCCTTGTTTTGCAGGGAAAGGAAGGCCGCATCCGGTGGTGGGGGACGAGGACGCTGTTTTGATGTTATCTTCATAGTTCAGTTCCGTCAATCTGAGGAGGGAGCGAGTGTGTTTGTGTGTGTGTGTGTGTAGGTATTTTATGTATGTATATTATGTGTGTTTGTATGTGCGTGTGTGGGAGATGATGATAGGAATTTTGAGAAACTGGTAAATATTTGTCCCGCTCACTCTCACAGTCACTCGCTTGCCTCGACTGTCCAACGGGGTCGTGGTACGTGTATGTGATTGAGGAGTTAGGCGTTCCCTACTAAAGTTGGAAGATTCATCCTTGTTTTCTTACTCCCGCCTTCGCCTTCCAAACATCTCTTCCCAGTCGTACTTTTTCCTCTAGCCTGCTGTCGCGAGCTGCCGGGGTTGTGGTGTGAAAGGGATAACAGATTAGGCCGTCTGTGCTGCCTTCTTCATCGTCTCGGGAGGTAGGGAGAACTGGAGAGACAGTGAGAGAGAGAGAGAGAGAGAGAGAGAGAGAGAGGGAGAGAGGCAGAGAAAAGGAGGAAGAAAGACTGTGATGGGACTGGAATTTGAAATAATGTCTTTGAGTCAAAGCGTCTGTCATGTTGGAAATTCGAGTGGGGCTTTTGTGCACGGTGTGTATAAGATTGAGTGAGGATGTTTATGGGAACTTTGTTACGGCGAAGGACGTGTGACTCCTGGAAATGTGGAGCTTGAGGGATATACAAGAATCATGCGTCTGTGCTCCAGTGGAACAGTGCGTGCGTGCTATTAAGCAGGAGCGATTGTATTGTATTCTTGTGTGCGGTACGAGCGTGTTGTTATAACTGCGTTCTTGTGGTGGGTACCAGTTTGTCCCTGTGTGCCCGTGTATGATCTTGGGTGCACGTGTGTGTGATCTTGTGTGAGAACGTGTATTCTTATGAGTGAGTATGTGTTCCTCTGTGCGAGCGGGCATGGGTTTGTACGTGTGAGAAGGAGCAGATAAAGTGTGTTCGTACGCGCCGGTGTGTGCAGTCTGTTTGGGCTGCTATACTCTCTGGGTCATGTTCTTAAGTGCGAGTGCATGTATGTGCGTGAGGATCTGTTCCGATACGTGTACAGGTAAGTTCGATAGCTTGTAAGCACTGTAGCTTGTGAGTGTTCTTTGCAACGGGAATGAGCCACGATGTGTGCCTATGCTTGAGAAGGGAATGGACTGGAAGAATGGTTTAGCTGTGTACGTGTGTATTTGGATGTAAATGGGCTTGTGAGCGATGGTCTCCTTATGTGTGCAAGAATTGTACGGCATAATGTATGCCTGACTGTCTGACTCACTGACTGTCTGTCTATCTGTCTGTCTGTCTGTGAGTGAGTGAGTTCATTATACACAGGCGGCGGATGCGTGCCTGGCCGAGCCGGCGCCTTCGGTTCATTGGACGTGGAACCCCTGATACGAGACGGGGTCTCTCCAGGGAAATTTGTCGCGGAATGGGAAGTAAGAAGAAATCCCGTGCGGGATTTTTTATACGCAGCATATATTTTACGCCAGTTAGTTAACATTCATCCAAGAACAAGAAGAGAATATCACCAAAACTGATGAATGATACTCCCGCCATCGCCGCCGGTAGCATAGTGAGTGACGGAATGAGAGATGGGGGCTGTGAGTGAGGACCATAGCTGTATATTCCCTCCGTCTTCAATTAGTGTAAAAAGAGCCACCCGTGGTCGGAAACTCCCTCGCACTTCCCAGTATTTCTGTGTATGTAGAGAGACCCCTAACGCAGCCCCGACGTATCAATGTGCCGAGAGCTATACATTTTTAATCTAGCTCCCATAATTTTTCTCGAATGACCTCAGGGAGGAATCTGTGATAGCACGGAAATTTCCAATAATAATAATAATAATAATAATAATAATAATAATAATAAAAATAAAAATAATAATATCGGGCGGTTGTTATATCCTAGCGGTGGTGGCGGCGGTTGCTTACCGAGAAACTCTTCCTCAGAAATGTATCCTCCGGATCATCCCACAATTTGAAATGGGCTGAAGAAATGGATAGATTTATTTTTAATCGACCATGATTTGGGATGAGTTTCGGAATCCTGCGGGCTACCGGTGATGGTCTCCTGCAACCAAATATCTTTCTTCCAACATATATACAGATGGCGGCCCACCTAGAGCGCTCATTCAGCCAGTTGCTCCCATGGTGCCGTCCATGGCGGCCGCCAATGGAATTTTTCCCGCGGCACGAGCCTTCCAACTTCAAAGCTGCTATATGGTGCTCCCCGAACGGAAATAAGCAATTGCGGAGCGTGAACATTTTCTCGCACTTGATTCTTATTTGGAAGGGATGGAATGGACTGAAATGGTTGTGATGATGATGGTAATATCTGTCTGTGACAGACTCGAATCTCCCCGACTGACTTTTATATGTATGCCAGCTGTACTATATGCATTAGCTGTGAGCTGTAAGTGGGAAACTTGCCCTTGCTGCGCTCGCATTTCCCCATTTCCCCCACTACCACTAGCCTATGGAAAGAGATGGTGAGTTTACTGTGGGCTGAAAATTATCTTGGAGATGCATCTGTTTCTCCCTGGGTGAACCCGGATTTACTGGCTATTGCACAGAAGTTGTGCTCCTGTTGTGCCTATGGTTGTAAGGAAAGTTGAAGCGGACAGGGTATAGTATGTTCCACAACTTTTGGATGTCATCATACCTGATTTGAACCGGTTCTGACTCACTGGCTTAGCGAAGAGGGAAGATGAGTGGTGAGAAGACAGATTTTATGGGTTCACACTCCTGTTACACTTGGGCGTAGTGCGGTAGGACTCAAGTCAAGTTTTTGAGCTTTGGATCCATACCTTTCATAGCTCGAGTCGTCGTCGTCGTCGTCGCCTCTGCCAGACTTTCTTTCCGCAGCAGCAGTAGCAGTATTCAACTGCCCAGAGGTGGAGGCTGCTGCTGTGTGACTCACGGACTAATATATGCCGTGTCCTCCACCACTCACTCCCCGCATGATTCCTTCCTTAAAAGTTTTGAGTTTTGATTACTTTCCCCTCTCGCACTGTTCCTCTTCTTCTACAGTGAGTTGGTCTGCCGCGATCGTCGTCGTCAGTGCGGTTGAGCCTGACCGACATTTATGTCAACGAACCGGTGTGTGGTGTGGCCGCAGGAGACGGCCTGATTGGTGGGGTGTATAAGGGTGGTTGTCCAGACGTGACGCCTACTGCAGGCTGCAGAGCAGTGTGGCAGCAGCATGTGGACCGGAGTGCCTCATAAATAGTCCTCTCAGAAGAGCCTTGATAGGCTCTGGGCAGATGGATTCTTGGTTGAATATAGGAAATCTCGTTTTAAATTTACTCCGGAAGAGTTGTAAAAATTTATCATGTCCCGTCCCCACCCACCGATGTCCGTGAGAGTGGGGATGCATATTTTAAAGCCTGTTGGCTCGTGAGGGAGTTTTTACTTGAGGTGGGCTGGACCGGGCGCGGAGTTTGCTCACAGAATTCCATTATTAAGTACTTCCCCTGCCTCGTGAGAGATGAGTGGGTCGGGGTGGAAGTATAGAGATTTGAGTTGTCATGGTCGCAGCAAATGCATTTGGGAGTATGAACCGGATGGAATTTGTGAGACGGACTGACCATATGTAAAACAGTAATAATACGAGCTCTGACTCTGACTCTGTCTTTTTTTTTATCTTACAGGCTTACTATGGTAGTGAAGTCAAGTGTAGAGGAAGAACGTTGGTGGACATACGCGGAGCTGGGATCAGTAGTTGTATCAGCAGCAGCAGTGGTAGGAGAGCCAGAAGAAGAAGAAGAAGAAGAAGACAAAAGAGTGGAAGACGGAGACGTGACGACGGACTACGGTGAAAAGTTGGACTACGTTAAAGAAGAAGGACGAAGGAGAAGGAGAGGAAGAAGAGGAGGCGGAGGAGTTGGAGAAAGGGAACCAAGGGTGTAAGGGAGTTGGAGTGGGAAAATTTCACTTTCTCCCCGTGGCTCTCCTCTTGGGACAAAGTCAGTGTGTACACTGGTATTATCATTTCTACTACACATTTGCATGTAAATATACACATACATATATATATATGTATATATATATACATATACATTGTATATATACATGCACAGGACAGACTGACTGAGACTGTTAAGGCCAAGTACCTCTCATCAGTAATCGAGCTTGACGTATGTGGAGGTGAAGGAACGGGGGTTTTCAGATAATTTACTCTCAAGAAAAGGGGCACAAGTCCCGCATGTGTGTGCGTGTATGTAGTGGAAGTTGGGTCCATTGCCTTTCCCTGTACGATCGCCGCCAACAGCACTACTACTACTACTACTACTACTAGTACCACTACCAACTCCACCACCATCACTAATACTGTCATCATCCTCATTGTCGTCTCTCCTTCACCAGCCTGAAAATGGAGGACAACAATAGTAAGCGGCAGGGGACAAGAGTGTTTAAGAAAAGTTCACCTAATGGAAAGGTACGTGGATAATTTAGATATCCTACTTTATAGGAGAGGTACCATTATAAACTTGAAAAGAGGGAGCTAAAGTGGCTCTTGTTACCTCCCCCCCCCCTCTGCCCCCGTGAGTTGCGACAGAGGAGGGTAGGACGTACATATCTGGAGCACTTTCTCGATGAGTCATCATGTTGACATCCCATTTGTGCCGCATCCGATTGTCCCCCCTTGGAGGGGGGGAGGGCTGCGTGTTTTCAAGTTGTAGAGCTTTCTATTTTATTCTTCGTATATTATCCTTCCTCATAATTTTTTTCCTGTGCAAGAGTTGAAAGTTGTGGGAAGGTTTGAAGGGGGAGTGTGTTTTAAAGGTTGTCATCAACTGGAGCGAGGAATCTCATTGGTTTCTGTAGGAGGAGCGGGTTCAGATGGGTCTAATGTTTCTTCTTGTGACTCTTTGCAGATAACGGTGTATCTGGGGAAACGGGACTTTGTCGACCATTTAACGCACGTGGATCCCATTGGTGGGTAACATCTAAGATATTATTTGTGGATGTATGCGTGTCTTTGTGTGTGTGTGTGTGTGTGTGTGTGTGTGTGTGTGTGGGACTGTGTGCGTATTTCGGAAAGGGGTCGCGGGTGCAGTGGAAAAAGCTTGTTTTGGTGTGTACGTGTGATTGTGATGGTGAGTGCTTGTGTGTGTGTGTGTGTGTGTGACTGTGGACGCGTATTTGTGTGTATTACATTGAGACAGTCTTCGTCTATGTCTATACGGAGGCTGTCATCGTGGCCCTCGTTCTGGTAGTTTGAGTTATGAGAGGCGGACGATAGCATGCTGGGAATTCCCATTCCTGGGATCTGCGTATATCTAATCGAGTGGAGGAGCCATAACTGTCATGAGACAAAGTCCTTTGGATCCTATCTTCATTTTGCGGATGACATAGGGAAGATATGGTGGGATGGAGTGGACTGAGACGTGATCCTCCTCTTTCATAACATATCATGGCTAAATCGGTGTACTTCGCCTCACATGAATTACTGCATAGCATAGTATAGAAAGAGGCCTGGGCCCTGAATTGATGCGATTCCTTGAAACTAGATCAAGTGTGACATTGTGGAGGGTCCTCTCACAGTGGAGATTGGAATATACCAATAACGTCTAGATCTGCGCCTGAGTGGCTGGAAATATGAGGAGGATTCCTGCATGGTGTGTGGGCGACCTTGGCTTGGTGGCTCGTCGGCACGGCTCATACGGAGACAGTTATGCTGCAGTTGGGAGGGAATGTGCCGTCTAGGAACTGTGAGCTGCAGAATGAAGGGAAGAGGGCGGGAATGTTCTCGACGAGATGACATGACAACTGTTCCGGTGGTCCGGCCTATTCCTGGGCCGGACAATTCCCCCTCTGCTGCTGCTGCTGCTGCCTGAATATTTGAAGGGGAGCGGCCAAGTTTGATCCTGTTATCTACGTAGATGGATCTATTGAGGGCAAAGTATGTACAGTTATGAGTCTCAGCGGAAGGAAAGTTGTGAGATGAGAAAAAGGGAAGGGGAAAGTTTTTTATGGTTTGGAGATGACGACGACGACGACGACAGCGGCGACAGCGGTTTTGTGCAACGGTTATAAATCGAGGTCGTCCGTTGTGCATGTGGAGAAAGTCGGAGGCTGTTGTCGTCGTCGTTGTTTTTTTTTTGTTACTTGAGCCATTTCCCCGCTCCTTCCCGGGCCACTATGCTGTCATATAATCGTAACAGCGAACATTGGAATTTTGAAAAATTGTGGAAAGTCGAAATTGACTGGTAAATGGAGCCAAGTTGACTTGGGGTGCGTGTGCTTTGGTGTAGCTGCCGAAAGAGATTTTGTGTGTTGGCTCTTCCAGCATTGAAAGATTCATTTTAACAAAAGCCATTTATTTGTGCCTCTGCTGTTGCCAATGTGTGGATTGGGAACACCTGGAAATATTTACACGATCGGGGAACGACGGCTGACATTACGGCTAATTTCACTGCTCTGCTTTGTAAGGGCTTACCGAATGCTGCTGCTGTAACCATCCAGTCTGTTACACATGTGAAAATGCATAGTTGAGACTTTGCGATGTCGGGGTGATTGAACTGAAGGGAACGATTTGTCCCTTTGTAGCATTATCACTTAAGCGTTTACCACATGTCCGGCGGCTTGGTGTATGTACGAGGACTGTTCTTGAAAGTAATAAAAAAGGGTGGCAGATATCTGTGGAGGAGGTCGTCTATGAGGTGATGGTGCGAGAAATGACGAGAGTTTGGAAGTGGAGGTGGACTCATTTCCTTTCATTTTTTTCTCAACCCCTCTGCAGCAGCCGGGGAGTTCCCAGGTGTAATTCCATCCTGAAAGTTAGTTCTGAGCTGTGGAGTGGAAAGCGGGAGCTTTTGGAATGTATGGATGAGATGAGTGGAGTAATAGGGTGACATAAGTTGCTAAATTGTCTGGTAAACTGTGTCACTTCCCAATAGTGTTTCATAGTTTCTTCTATTCATATTCCACCTTCAGTTCCGTGTTGACGTCCTTTTGCTAGTTCTAATCAGTTCCTTCCTTAATCAGTTCCAGTGGGGAACTTTGGATCGCTCCGCCGTCGGTTGGTTCTTTCTGTACATTATTATATATTACATCCCTGAGAGTTTCCATTCCATTCAATCCTGTACAGCTCTGTCTCCATACGCTCTCAGTGTGCTGGGATTGAGAGGAATTCGACTTTATCTCCACGGATTTGTGCATTTGTGTGTATGTTTATGGATAATGTTGTGTTTGTGTGCGGAAGAGTACGTATTTATGAATAATTGTATCAGTGTGTTCAAGAGTTATGTGCATGCGCAGATATTATTTCTTACATAATTATGGGTATGTGCCGATTGTCATATATGAGCAGTGATTTGAAAGGTATAGCATCAACGCAGTCGCTTTAACCCCTTTTGTCAAATTTTCCTCCCAGTTTTCTTCACAGCTGGTTTGGAAGATTTTCTGAGTGCGTTCCGAAGAAGATGAAAAGTTCCCCTTCTTTGCATAACTCCTGTTCCAAGTACTAATGATGTGTCACATTTGTTTGCCCCTGGTGTGGAGGACTTGGCTAATTGCGAGCCTTGATTCCAGCCTGAGAGTTTCCTCCCGTGGGTGAAAGGCGACTTACTCACTGGAGCATGAGTTAGTTAAGGTGGCTGTGAGGAGGGTCGGAGGGATAAATTGATACGGAGTCATTATTTTTCCGTCTGTTGACATACCGGATGGAACCTGTTGGTGTGACTTTCAGGGATGGCGTTGTCCGCGCACAAGAGGTAGTAGACAAACTTTCTCCATAATGATAATTGTAATACAAACTTTTGTTTGATGGAGGGTTCAAAGGATATTGAGCGGGGAAGTTGATTTTATCGTATGTAGTTACTTTGAGCTTCAGCTCGTATATCTGCTGATGTAAATGTGCCTTTGTGTGTGTGCGAGTGTGTGTGTGTTTGTGTGTGTGTGTGTGTGTGTTTGGGTGGGATCTTCTGAATTATAAATGAAAACTCGAGAATCGTTGTGAGTTGGAAGTGTGTGTGTGTGTGTGTTTGTGTGTGTGTGAGTGTATGTGCAAGGAGCGTGGACTTCCATCTAACTCTACGTCCCGGATACTTTTTCCTTGATTATCTTTGGAGTTGGATGAGAAGGAGGAGGAGGAGGAGGAGGATGGAAGTGAAGTGAAGTTTCCTCTGCATGGGTCTGATGGTAAAACCCCGGAACGTTGGAATGATACGATGGAGGGAACTCTGTAGGGGGGCAAATGATATACTTTTACTACTCCGTTTTTTCCCCTCTTGGGTGTCTCCACTGTAGTAGTGGGGAACCCATCCTCGTCTTGAGAACAAAGTCGACCGAATCCTCAGAGCGAGATAAGATGGGGAGGATATAAGGGGAAGAAAGTAGTAGGGAATGTGTATTTGTCTGTGAATGCATGTGCGCGTATGAATGTGTGTTGTGGAAAGTGGTCGTGTGTGTAGGGGAAAGTGGTCGTGTGTGTGTGTGTGTAGTGGAAAGCGATTGAGGATGAGAGGAAGTGACTGAGCGTAGATGCTTTTACAGGGAATGTGGGCATGTGGGGATGTAATGCGCGTGTGTTTGTACATATGGATTGTGCACTACTCCCCACATGTGACCCCGTTTCCGTACACCATATGTACTATACCACTATGGTTTCGAGCTGAGCTGGATGCTCCGTGGCCTTTAGGAGGAGAGTCCATACTGCACGGACGGATTAATGAACGGTGGCCGCGAGCAGTGGGGGCTGAGGAGTAGTGGCTTGGGATACATTGTTATCCGCATTAAAAGTATATTTTGAGTCAAGCCGGAGCATTGATTGATGATGACGACTGGTTGTAGGGACGGGAGGGAAGATGATGGGCTTTCCAAATTCGGATTGTCGTGCTATAATTGATTTGCAGTGGGGCAGATTTTATTGCCACTTGCTCCCCTCTGTAGAAGTTTCTGCGAGGCAAATGTGTGCCGCCGGGAGAAAATCCAAGGAGAGGGACGACTGAGGTTCTGACAGCTGTGATGAGAGCATGTGTGTCTATGCAAGATTGTTGTGTGTATGTGTGTGTGTGTGTGTGTGTGTGTGTTGAATGGATGTACATAAGTGCGTGTTGGTAGGGAGGAGGGAAATGAGTGTGAGGGGGTTAAAGACATCCATTATGGTGAAGTGAGACTATGAGGCGGAGCGGAGGTTCTGTCGGCATAGCGAGACATGTACGAGGAGTTTCCTCCGGGTTGTTACATTCCTGGCATCCCTTCCCCCCATTTTACACGGGCATACACATGCACTAGGTTCTCCGCCGCCCTGAGTGGAAATATACATACGTGTGCGTGTTCATGGGATCTTGGTGTGCGAGTAGACAAAGGTTATGGCACTTTCCGTTTGCACCTCGCACCGCTCTCCGGCTGAATAGCAAAATGCTATGGGCCATTATTAGGAGAAACTAATGGTCTCAAGTAGTCAAAACTATCCCTTTCTCGCTGCCTCGCATGCACTTTGGCAAGTGTAAACTTGGGAGTGGGGTATCGTAGAATTTATGCTCTGATGGCACAGTGGTTTAGGAGTACATCCTGGATTTTGAGCAATAAATGTATAGCTTTGGAGCGCATCCTATTATACTTCTCTTGTATTCTTGTGTTTGTTCTGTGTGTGTGTGTGTGTGTACTGTAGTCGGTAAATAATATATTTTCTTTGTGAGAGAATCGGGTTGGAGTGAGACGAGGAGGCTGTGCTTACGAGAAGTGTGGAATAACTATGGAGTAGTGGCAGTTGTAGTAGCAGCGGTGGTAGTAGGAAGCATACGAGCAGAAGATAGTCGTAATCTGATCGTATCTTGAGTCGGAAGTCCACCATGTTGAAAATTGTTGTGCTCCCTACCCTCTCCGTCATGGTGTGTGTGCATGCATGTGTGACTGTGTCTGTACTATGAGGTGAGAGCGTAAGAGTGTGGGGGGAGGAGGTAAGGAATGATGGTAATGAAAGATGATTTGAGTGATCGTGTCCCATGGATAGCGCCTGAGGGAGTTGGTCCGTAGATGAATGGGTGGCGGCGAAGATTATAGGAGCTGGATCATTATTTTGCTGTTCTACACCGACCGGGGATGATGCTCGCAGTAACTTTGAGGAAAATGCGGACAGACCGAGCGTTGAAAACAAATGTCCACTTCATTGAATGGCGGAGAAGATTCTGCCGATTGGACACGTAGTACATGCGAACGTTCAGACGCACACGTACACACACTATATTACATACGCACGACACACACTACTACAGACATGACACAATCACATGCACGAACTATTGCGTACACAGTACGCGTACGCTCACACTAATACGTGTACACCACACACGCACACACACACATGTGGAACACATGCACACATAGGAACTCTGCATACACACTCACATACTGCACGCACGCATTCAAACACACGCACACACCTCCGCATTCAATCATACGGACACGCGCGGACACGTTCAAACACACAGGCACACACGTCCGCATTCAATCATACAGGCACACGCGTAAACATTCAAACATACAGGCAGACACATACCCCTTCAAACATGAACGCACGAGCGTATATACATACGGTATAAAGTTACCGTCCAGATCCTGAGTTACAATCTGGAAGGAGTTTTTCTCGCCATACTCTTCTTCTCCGTTGTTGTAGTGTATATGTGGATGTGCGTGTTTTTGTGTGCTCACATTTTATCCGGTTTCCTCATTAGTGTCTTCCTTACTTCCTGAGCACACATGAGAGATATCGGGATAGTTTACTATGGTATGTAGCTTTTGAAGCTTTGCTGTTATCTCTCCTGGCTCTCACATGTAACTTTTAGATGTGGGAGTAGCATTGCCAGGGGATAACCATGTTTATTGTGCATTTTATTGATGCATTTTTTGTGCAAGGGTCCTCAGGCAAGTTGGCTATGCTGATGAAGGGGAGGAGGAGGCTGTGGAGTTTGGGCTGTGAAAGGGAAGAAGGTCTGACAGTATGGAGGGTTACCCATGTGGTCTGCGTGTCTTGATTGTAGGCTCTCTGACTCACTGAGAGAGTAGAAAGAGATGGAGAGAGAGGATGATGGTCGTGGGCGTGTAGACATTTGAAGAGAGGAGATGGAACTGGACTTTCCCTGTGGCTAGCAATGCGGGCAGTCGTCTCCTTTAGGTTCGTTCACCCTCGATCGTAATAGAGGGTTCGGAATTATGCGTGTATACGTGTGTGTCCATGTGTGCTTTTCCGTTGGTATGATTGACGGGTGGTGGTCTTGGGAAGGCAGAGAGCGGAGATATTCATATTCTTGACGGAGTTTGACCCTGTGGAATGCGATATGTGAAGAGCGGATCCCAGCATCATGGGTTGGTGGAGAGTTGGATTTTTGGATTGAAGATGAGGCGAGTTCCTAAGGAAGGATATGGTGTATGTGTGTGTCCGTGTGTGTGTGTGTGTGTCCATTGAAGTGTGTTAAAAATAAGGGTGCGCTCGGAGGGAAATCTCCCGTGTTAGGATGCTACTTGTTCCATGCATGTCTGGAAAGGAGGAGGAGAAGTATGTGGGAGTGCGGGAGGGAGAGAGTGTGAATGTTCCTTGGGCCATATAATGATCGGGATCGTTGATGATCGTCTCTACTTTTACGGAAAGTGGAGCTGGTGTAATGGGAGTAGGTCGCTGGCTCTGCTCAACCAGACGGAAACTGTCGACTCGGCGTAAATGTTTCCCGCCCCCAATCCATTTTTCTTTCTACGTCCAACTTCTCGGACGGGATTATTTTGGGATAAGAACTGGGGAAGATGGCCGACGCCTTTTCCTTTGTTTCCTCTCCTTTTCTTCTGCTATTATTGTTTATTTGTGTGGGGAGTAGGCCGCGAGGGGTCTGCGTAATTACGGAGAGGGAAAAAGGGGCGGCGCGAGCGGAACAGGATTTTGACCCCTCCGCTACTACACAAAATATAAAACTAACTTTTGACTATGAATCCGGAAATGCAATGCCATGCCTAATTTGGTTTTAGCAGCATCCGGTTCCACGTTGCACCCTCGCTTTCACCATGTGGGGATAAACTCCGCGATTTACAGATCAGTGACTGGACAAGTAGACTCATCATTATCTTAGTGCAGTTCATGCTCCGAAATGTATAACAATGAAATTTGAAGATTGGATGAGAATTGCAAAGTAATGTCGAAATCCCATCGTAATTTTACGATCTTCCTGCGGTTCCGAAGAGGTGAGGGGACTCCATATTGAGAATCCGTGGAAATATATTTGGTTTCAGAGTCATTTTTCAAGTGCGTTGTAAATCACCCCATTTCAAATTCTCGATCCTGATGAATTAGACTCTTGTTGCTAATGCTCGCAGTGATGGTGCGAATGCTGCTTAATCTTTTAATTGCAAACAATCTATTATATTGAATATAATATTATGCACACTTATCACTGCTTGTGCTGCCATGAATAAGAAATTGAGCTCTGAGCGTTAGAGTTACTCAGTTCAGGGAGCGTTACGGAGTTTATTTTGTAGTTTGAAAAGTCCCAAGGTTACTTTCTCAGCCTTGACTTTATTTTGCTGGAGGCCTAAAAGCTAAAAAGTTACGCTGGTGCAACGTGGTCGAAAAAGCGCCACCGTTTGGAGGCGGGGTTAACATATATGTTTACACAATTTTTCTACCACTGCTGCACTGCTGATGAAATTCCCCAATATCATCATCATTCATCATGTGGCTCCCGGAACTTACAACAGAATTTCCACAGTTGTCTCATACGTTTCCAAATAGTATGCATGCCGGACCGGCTGCGGGATGGTGGATACTTTGGCCCCGTTCGGCGGATCGGGCCGACGAGGACGGCGGATCCAGCCTGTCATAACTCCCAACTGTCGCCGCCGCCGCTGTCGAGGAATGAATCTCTTAGAGTTGGAAGCTTTTGGATCCCCGATGGTATTTATTGATCCAAAAATCATGTATAAATATACACTATACATTATACATGAGGAGCATACGCACAGTACGGAAACGACTACTACATAGTTTGCGAGCAGCGTGTGAGGCAGATGGGTCGCCAAGGAGTTTGAATGGTGCAGTTGGATCCCGCAGTGTAGCAGTAGTGGGAACATATTCTGATGGTGGTCAGTAGCACGATCAGATGAACTTTGTTTGGTAATTAAGGGACGGCGTAAGGCAAAGTCCTCGAGGAGGAGGAGGAGGATGATGATGATAAGGATGGTGCTGGAGGCATGGGTCCTGTAGGAATTTAGAGATGATGTTGTAAACGCAACGTTTCCCCGCGCCGGTTCCGGAATGATGGTTCCAAATTGGAAATTACTTGCCGAGCAGTGGGCTGGGACGTAATCATAATTGGATATCCGGTCCGAACTGGGATTGAGCCGCTAGTTATCATGGGACCAAAAAGGATGTTCAAAGAGCCATTCCAGGTAGAGCTCATTATAGCTCTTCATCCATCCATCATACACACACACACACACGTACACACACACACACACGTACACACACACACACACACACACACACACACGTACACACACACACATACACGGGGTAAGGAAGGTACTCCGTTTAACTCCAGAATGTTGTTAGGTTGACTCTCGTGCATACTTATACGTAACTCCACACGCTCTCTGTAGCCATCTTATTCCAGAATCCAAATCGGCGGGAAAAGTAGCGCTAAAATATTTTGACTATATCCTCACTTGAGTATTTTTAGTAACTTCCTCATTTCCATCGGTCCTCACTGCCGGCCGATATGATGGAAAGAGTATCCATAAATTAAGTATTCGTAAGTGAAAGTAAAAGGACACTTTAGACAAGTGCACAGTTTTTAAGTGTGTCCGCGCCGTGTGTGCATGTGTGTTTGTGTGAATTTTAATTGCAATCCGTTGGAATTGACGGGACGAAAGGGGAAAACATGTGTTCCCTGGCCTTGTCTGTTGCGATAGTTAATAGTTGGCTAAAGGAGTTGGGAGTAAGTTGAATGATGTAGCACTATAATGGATATTGGGAAATGATGGATGATCTCTGTGTGGAGACGTTCGTGCGTGTTGTAACCAAGTTAGTTTTTTTTTTGCGTATGGAAAGTGGGGCGCCCGCCGTATGTGCCTCGCTACTTGCGCCAGCCGCCCCGCCGCCCCTTTCCCATATGTTGGCGGGGAACTTCTCCGCGGCGGCCGGAGTGACACGATGATGAAGATGAATATTTTATTGTTATTTCCCCCACTTGACTTTCCCCTTCCGTCGCGTGTGACGGGCAGTACACCACTGTTGCAGTCTGTGAGGAGCACTGACTCTCAGCAGCCTGTCGGAGCGAATGCGTATACTAGTGAGACACGGCATTGATATACGATGGAAGATGTTGTTGGGCATTAGTACAGTACTTTGTTGACCGGGTGGTTTTCCCGATTCCCCTTGTATTGTACATGGAAATGAGGGAGTGGAGTGAAAAGTTGGCTTGTGCCAAGAAGAAGAAACGTGGAAACATGGATGTGGGCCTTGTGTTGCCCGTGTGCCTTGGTGGCTGCGAGCCACGATCTTGATGAGTAACAGTGGAAGTAGACGCAGTAGTACGGAGGCGGTCGGAATTTTTTTCTTTCACCGTAATCACACGTGACAGCTTCCCATTCCTCTTGAATAACCTTCCAGCTTGACTCGACAGGCATAGGGCTGAGCAAATTGGCGGAAACCGAAGTTAACTATTGAGTATTTGGCTGTAGAGGAGGAGGGGGAGGAGGAGGAGGAGGAGGAGGAGGAGGACGTCCTTGAGTGGACTTGGACGTGTTGAAATGTGCCCATACATACGTAGGTAAGCTTGACTGGTTCGACGCCAACCTACTTTGAGATGTATAAGTGCATCCGCAAGCTCGACTGGTTCGACATATTGAGTTGTATACGTATGCATACAAGATTGACTGGACTTGGACGTATTGAGATGTATGCATGCGCATGGGACTTTGACTGATTCGACGTATTTGAGACGTACACATGGATTGAAACTTGAGACGTATTGATTGATGCTGTGTGGCGGCGGCGGCATCAATGTCACAGTGCCACCTCGACCGCTTTGTTCCATGTCGGCGTTGCTGGGACTGGGGAGAGGCCGCTCTCATATGTGTGAGACTCAGGAATTCCGGTGTACTTGGACAGGAATGCTGTATATTGACTCCCCTGGATTGTTGCGGTGGAAATGCTATGTGGAAGGGTTAACAACAATTGTGCGGATGCGATGGTGAGGTGGGCGGGCGGCGGAACTCATATTTCTTTCCGTGATCCGATCAGAATTTCCATTTGTCGGATTCTGGCGAGGTCGGACGTATTTATCGAGTGTTTTTACTTGTCTGTGTACTTTCATATTTGTGTGTGTGTGTGTGTGCGTGTTTGTTGGTATATTTCTCTGTGTGTAGTAGATTCCCTTGTACGTAATGTGGCACAGAGGTGTAGAGATGGGGAAGGTCGCACGTGCCGTTGTTTCAACCCCGCGGGAGGGAAGTGGAAGGGAATTAAATGAGGAATCGGTGGTGGTGGTGGTGGTGGTGGTGGTGGTGGTGGTTGATGACCCAGAATGAACTCGGATTTCGGCATCTATTCCACTCCGCTGCTCATGTTTCCCAATACAATGATTAGAAGAAGAGTGATAATGGAAGCGCCTGGGGGTATGAGCTAGATTTGAATGCGCTGGATGGATGGGGTCAAATCCTGGTGAAAGCCAGGATGTCATAGAAAATTCCTTCCAGCTCATCATCATCGTTTTCCTACCAACAACGCCGCTGTATGGCTCATACTTCCAGAACTAAAGCCCATTTTGCAAACTTTGTATGGGAATTGTCCCGGACTTTTTGCCAATGAGTTTTTTGAGCATGGCTATGGCTCGAAGCCAAGCTGGTGAAGGGCGGATCCTCGCCTAGCCAGGGAACAGAAAAGAGGGCAATGTGGAGATACGTTTGAAGAGCATATTCCAGACTGCATATGTTGGGGCGGGCTGTACCCATGGGGGAGAAGTGTGGGAGACAAGGGTGGGTTTTCATGATGACAGTTAGGGAGTCTCCGCTGAAGTTGTTGTTTCGGATTTGTGTCATTAGTACACTGCACTGATGCCGGGGCGTTCTTCCGTGTGGGCATTTCTCGTAGAGGCGGGCGGGAAGGCAGGGTGCTGTGAACAAGATGGGGAGACAAGTGGATACACTTTAGGTGTGTGTATGTGTTTGCATGTGTGTGTGTGTGTAGGTGTGTGTTTGACGTTGTGATTTTGTTGTAGTTTCCAGAGTAGCACTTTGGCTCTTTCTACCATGGCCTACGGGGGAAGTGCCAAGTTTTTGGGATATGGAGGGAGACTGTAAGAAGCTAAAGGATGTATGTTTTTATAAGTAGTAGCGGGATGGGGTGTGTGTGTCAGCTGGACCTTTTTGAAATAATTACGCTACCGGATGCTGGTTAATGTTCTCCTCGTGGTTGCTTGCAAGATGGTTGTCTGTCCACAGGGTTAGGTGAAGGTTGAGGTGTTTTGTCTCAGAACAGTGAGCTATATTCCCTGCTTGCGTGTTTCTACACAGGAGTGTGCATTTACGGCTGACGCCCACCGTATGTCCTTTGAACTATAATTACGAGCCTTCAAGTGGTACGTATTGGGGAGGTGGATGTGTAAATTAGAAGTAAGATAGGAAGTTATAGGATGTGAGAGGTTCCGGATGAGTATTTCCCCCCGGTACCAGAAGCCATGTAGCAGTTCCAGTAGTGTGCATATGGAATGTTCTGCATCATAAGTAATAGTCCAATTTGTTTGTACAGGTGGATGTTTGTGTGTGTGTGTGTGTGTGTGTGTGTGTGGTGCGAGTTCTAGGATTTGCAAAGATTTATTTGAAAGTTTCTTCCCCTTCTGTCAATTAGTGTGGTTCTTGTTGTTGCGTAGTTAGTAATAGTGTTCGTATGCTAGTGTCACTAATGGAGGGAGGGCGGAATAAAGGTTTTAGCCTCGCCATTATTCATGAGGAGAGTGAGAGGGGAGAGGACTAAGTGGTTGACTTTAGAGAGCACTCCTGATTGAATTATAAGGTAATTAAAGCCTTGGACTCCACACGACACGGTGGAGACGGGAAGGAGGTTAGTAATAGAAGTAGGAGTGAAAAGCTAAAAGCTTTATAGTCTGACATGGGAATCCGCTGGCCATAAGCCTCTGCTCGGGCAAATTCCTCGACATGGAGGGAGGCGCCTGATCTGGACATTCCCAAAACATCATCATCATCATCATCCTCCTCCTCCTCCTGGTTGCTCCAGCAACAAGGCCCATCCGCTGTTGTTTCCCCTATCGCTCTCTGCCTGTGACACTCCCTCTCATTTTCCCTTTTTCGTCCCGCTCTCACTAATGTTAGGCTATTCCTCTGGCTGATTCGTCCCTGGCCATGCGTGATGGGGGAGGAAATGAGAATTCGGTGTTGTGTGCCTCAAGGGTGGTCACATTTATAGGAGATTTTGTGGGGAGTAAATTGCTTTCTTCGCCTTCGGAAATACTCAACTCAGTCAGTTTTCAACAGAACGCAGGGACATGACGAGCATTGAGTGTGGGGTGCGGTGGGTTGGACTGGAACCGATACCCTGTGACTCCATATGTATCTATATTATCTGTATGTTAGTGTGTTTGCATATGTGTACGTATTCGCATGTGTGTCAGAGTGTATGCATGGAGTGCGAATGTGGACGTGTGTTAGTGTGTACCAATGTGTAGTTGGATTAGTGTATATATATATATATATATATATATGTATGTGTGTGTATATGTATATATATGTGTGTGTTAGTGTGTTAGTGTGTTTGTGATCCCTGCTGGACGGGGGAACACGTTCATGGCGTTAAAATCCTGTGTTCCTCATGTATGAATGCGTGCGGGGGACTGTGCCATGTACTATACAAATGTATATATGGATAGATGTGGCATGTACGTATATGCATATGTGTATATGTCATATACATTTGGTGACGCATACGATGATGCAAGGGGGACGGGAGGGAAGGTTGTCAATTCGGAGGGACTGTGGGATAAGAATCAGAGCATTGTGGAGTAAATACGAATGGGGACGGAAATGAATAGGGGATAATAGTAATAAGGGATTGAGGGAAGTATAGTCATAAGTCTGTACTTACGAATCCCATTGAGAGCTGCAATGGGGACAATACCGAGGAGCGTTGTACGCGGGTGCGTGTGTGAATGTCCGTCTGTGTATGTGAACTAAACTCTCAGAACGGGGAAAATGACTCATTATTTTTAACAATATATTTCTCATATTTTTCCAGATGGCGTAGTTTTAATTGACCCCGAGTACGTGAAGGAGCGGAAAGTATATGGCCACGTATTAGCAGCATTTCGATATGGAAGAGAAGACTTGGACGTGCTGGGACTTACTTTTCGGAAGGACCTGTACCTCGCGTCGGAGCAAATCTACCCGACCCTGGAGGCTGCTCAGTCCAAAACCCTGACCCGGTTACAGGTCCGTGAGGAGGCTTCCAGCCGTAATTTCTCCCCATCTTATGTTTTTTATGTCCCTCACAAAAATTTTTAGTGCATGGCTGTGTACGCAGTGTTTTTTGGCTAACTTGACCATATGCTTCTAGTGTTGCGGAAACGCGCTTGCTAGCAGTGTGTGTGTGTGTGTGTGTGTGTGTGTGTGTGTGTACAGGCAGATTCGACGACGGCTTCGCGCAGCCCAACCCAATTCGAGAGCAGGAGAAGAAATGATTATCATGGAAGATTGGAAGAGAGAGAGAGAGAGATGCAGAAAGAGCGGGGCTGGCTAGATATATGTGGATCTGTGTAATATATTCCTAGCATGTGGGATTCCATTCGGATAACATTGAGATGGAGACGTTGGACAAATGGGAGATTATATAAAGACGTTCTCACTATCGATTCCGTCTGGGAATATACATAGATGTTATTATCCTCTATGTATTTATGATGTGGCAGTCTAGCTGAGAGTAGCTCGAACTCTCCTCCCGCCACTCTTCGAGGTGAACTGAACTGGCTGTGACTGTGAGTGAATTGAACTTTGAAGGTGGGAGCGGGGGCTGTGCTGCTGTATGAGTTAGCCGGGTGATATAATGGCTCATTCGAAGTCTCTGGATATTTTTTTCATCTCAAACTAAGTGGCGGGATGGCGGCGGCGAGATAGTCGGAGGCTCACTGTAGAATGATAGATTGTTCGCAGGCAGGAAAAAGAAGAAGAAGAAGAAGGAAGTGTAGCTGGATTAAAGGAGTTTATCCAACTCCCACGCATGCATTATTGTAGGAGGATGGATTGTGTAATAATAACTAATGGTTAACAAACTGGTGGCTTGGAGAGTGAAGTGAAATGGCGGAGGAAATAAAATTATCTCAAGATAAACTACGCAGACTTATAAGGTCCCAAGCGAGAGGATAATTGACTAGATGGGGAACTTCCATGGTCTACCCCGCAGTCATGAGAGCGAGCGCCGGAAGAGAAGCTGTTGTTCCCCACTTTTAAAATTTAATTAGGAGGACATGACGGTGTTCGGCTGGATTTAGTCGGCTCCTCCATCCCAATTCCTAGCTCACAGTTGAGGCTATAAGATAAGGGCGGGATGCGTCGTACTAAGTACTTGGTAGTAGGAGGAGGCCTTTTGTACGTGCTATAATCTACGAGACATTTGGGGGGGGGAAGTTTTTTAACTCTCTCCCACTTCCACGGGCGGGACGACGGCGTACTTATGGGCGGGGCAACTTTGACTGTGACACTGTGAGGAACAACTTCTCCTTTTATGACAGGCCTGGGATAGGGAATGATAAGCGGGCTGTGTAGGAGATACATTCCCAGTCCCAGTTGACACTTTCCATTTCATCCTCATCATCCCGGTGAACATCTGCTCGGCTGCTCGGTCAGGTCCTCCTATTCGTCTAAAATGGATCGAGTTAGGGAGCGCGGAGGGAGTCACACCCTGTTCTGAGAGGATAGGGAGGGAGCGGGGTAGGATGTTAGGACGGGAGAGCACACACCCACCCATTCACCCCCCCCCACTCTCCCTCCCCCCAATCCCTCCGGCGGGAAGTTCCGATCCTCTGTTCGGAGAAATAGGTGTCAATCCCAACGTGAGATTATACATATTATTAGGGGCAAATGGAACTGACTCCAAGTGGAACCTCTGGGAAGGGTGAAGGAAGTCTGAGAGGGAGTAGATGCCGTCCTTGCCTTCCAGTATGCAATCTATAGATTAGTAATCCGATTAAAGACGGGGGATAGGGGAATTCGATTATACTCCCTCACTGGTAGACTTGGAAGGTTTTCTCTGGGCAAGAAGAAAGACGTTGTTGAGGGGAGGAGGAGGAAGAGGAGGAGTGTGATTCACATTCAGAGTTTGATCAATGCCATGCTTCTCTCTGTAACTCACCTCCATCCCTTCGTTATAGTGATGACTTTTGGAATACATTGAAGCGGTGCACGGCTACCCGCGAGTCGTCCCTCATACTATATGGACATCATGAGGAAAATAATTCTTCCTGTCAGCCACTCCTCTGGGTTATGGGGCGTATGGATAGCCCGGTTAAAAGTTGGTCTTCTTGAACCCCGCCTGAAATATCGGGCAGTTCCATGAAACTTGCTGTATCCAATCGGACGGAGGTCGTCCTCCCTAATTCTACCCCATGTTAGGACTGAAGAAAAATGAGGAAAGCTCGTGTGATTGTGTGATTGTGTGTGTGTGTGTGTGTGTGTGTATTGAAGCGTGCAGATAGAAAATTACGTGTAAAATTTGGAAGGGGAGGCGGGCTAGCGGGCTTGCTGGGAAATCTTTCCTTAACTTCTAGGATTTCTCCGGATAACTATTTGAAATTAGAAGTACTTTGGTTGTGTTGGTGTTGTGTGTGAGTGTGTGTATGTGTGTGCGTGTGTGAGAGTTCCTGTGTGACTGAGCTGATGATCGGGGTGTGGAAGAGGCTAATTTCGTCCCTTCCCACCCAATCCGCCTATTTCGTCACTCACAGAGTGAAAATGGCCAGGATAGATACAAGGATAGGGTGCGGATAGCCTTGTTCAGATTTTGGAGGAGAGGAACGGGAAGCGGAGGAGCCTCTGCCGGCTGCATGCGTGTCCCCTGGTACAATAATAATAAAGCTTCCTTTGAACATGTGTAATTGAGTTCTCCTTGCTGTACTGTAGCCGCTCGAGGGAATGATTTATGTAAAGGATGTGTTTTGTAGAGGCTGGTCATGTATGTGCGCTTGTGTAGTGTGGTGCATGTATCCATTTACGTGATTGTGCCCCTCTATATTTGTTTGCCCCCTTGTATTTGTGACTAGCTGTGTGTGTGTGTTGTGTGTGTGTGTGTGTGTGTGTGTGTGTGTGTGTGTGTCCGTAAGGGAGTTTGGGAATGCTAAATGAAATATTTGTTAACTTGATACGCAGGAGCGGCTGTTGAAGAAATTGGGGTCCCATGCGTTTCCCTTTTTTTTCGAACTACCTCCACACTGTCCGGCGTCTGTGACTTTACAGCCCGCCCCTGGTGATACGGGAAAGCCCTGCGGAGTGGACTACGAGATGAAAGCCTATGTTGCAGACTCGGCTGACGACAAACCTCATAAAAGGTGAGTGAGTCCGAAACTTTCTGTGCCCCCACTTGCCCTATCCTCCTTGTCCCCGCGTTCCCTTTGTCACCGGCTCCCCATCCTCCTCCCCCTCCGTGTGTCATCGTCATTTCCTTTGAAGATGTGAGCGAGGAAGTGCAGTGGAAAGAGAGGAGTTTTGAAGTACCATTTCCCTCCGACAACGACGACGGGGCTTCAAAGAATGTACTATGTGATTGTGAAAATAACAATTATGACGCTTCTCCAGTCTGTCAGGATAAAGAGGTGGAGGGGGGCAGCGGATATTAAATGTCATTAAACTGCAAATGGAAATGCGGCGATGGGATCGACCCTTTCCCCGGGCCATCCGCACCTTGAACTGCATCCCCATGTTGCACGTCTGACTTATTGACACTACACATGACAACGACGACAATGGTGGTTTACTGTAAGAGGCCGTGGAGGGGGCTTGATGCTGGATCTGGGAAGGAATACGTTTTAGTTTCTAGCAGCAGACTGTACAGGGCCTGGATTTTGTAATGTGTTGGTTGTGTGCGGGAGGCGGAGGATGGATGAGGAATTCCCAGTCATGACTCCGTTTAACCTAGCCCATATAATGGAGGAGTGAGTGGGATTGAGTTGGTCTATTATAGCGGGGAGAAAGTGGTGTGTGTGTGTGTGTGTGTGTGCGCGTCGTCTGATTCCTCTGCGTGATTCTAAATGGCCCGTCATAGATTAAGTTTGAATGACCTGGCATTTGTACCTGTGAGAGTTGGTTGGAATGGCACGTAACATGGGCGTGTGTGTGTGTGTGTGTGTGTGTGTGTGCGTGTACGTTTGCGTATGGATTTGTGCGTGCATTTGAATGGAGGATGAGGAAATTGACCCTTGAGATAAGGAGCTATGGAGCTTTTTTGGAGCAGGGGTTTACAGTGAGAGCAGGTGTAATTTCTGAATGGGCTCCAAGGATTTTGTACATAAAGGGTAACGACTCTGCGCCCTGAGAATGAATGGAACACAGTAAATTTTTATGAGTTTCCATTTGATTTTTACCCGCGTATGTGTGCTTGTGTGTGTGCATGTGTTTACGTAGGTGCGCTGTGACGTTGCTGGTATACTATTGGAAAAGCGTTCATAACCAGCATGCTCTCTGGGCCACTCTTATCGGCAGGGCCGTGTCATAAATTTCAGGGATGATGACCATGGAATAGATTCTTATTATTTGTTCAACTATTGAAATTGAGAATGAGGTCGTGGTAATGGTGGTTCGGGCGGCTCCGGATTTGTGCCCATTCTAGTGGAGCGGTATTAGCTCTGCCGTAAAAGTGTTTGTGTGTGTGTGTGATAGGGTTGCCAAGGACTGGAATATGGACTGGGCGATAGTGATGAACATCGTTAATTTTTGTTTTCAAAATGATGCAGACGATGCTCTCTCCATTTCCGAGCGACAGGTGTAAAATACATGCATACATTCCACCAAACATGCATGGAGATTTCAAGAAGCCCCTTCGTCCAGTAGTATTGAATGTACTGGCTGGTGGCCGCGACTGCCTGTTGGAAAAGACTGTCTTCAAGCCCAAGTTGAGGACATAAAAAGGATCCTGTATAGGGATAAAAGTGGCTGTCTTTGTGAGGAATTCAAATATTCTCATTTTAATTGGCTGATTAGACATGTCGAGGGAGCTCAGCAAGTACAAATCCAGTCAAATTGTATTTGAAGATAGGATTTGGGAAAACTGTAATACGCACACTGATAGCACACCCTGGCTTGTTCGTTGGAAAAGTCTACTTTTGCTGTAGTTTGAAACAAATTAAGGATTGCCGAGAATTCGATAATGGGCGCAATTATCGCGAGCGTCTCTCCGTAGAGAGCTGTACATATTGGCGATTTGCCTGAAAAAACCGTCGAACCTTGACGTATAAATTGTCAACCCTAGTGCACGGTATGTGACGAGAGTTGGGTGGGGATTAGAATTGAGTAATTTGCATGATCGTTTTTCCATGCTGAGTATGGGAAGGGAGGGCCTATTTAGAGGCCGCCTAATGTTAGCCTTGGGTTTGAGACTTTGAGACTCTGCCCATGTGTGCTTACAGACCATTATCATGGGCTGTGAGTTGTTCGGATGGTGGTGACGTAGCTGGAACATGAGTTGTTTACATTATTTTACATTAACATTTATTTCCTCCATAATGTCTATCCCACTCGCAGTACAATGACACTCAAAGTTTGCACTTGGGCGTGATTATTATTACACTCAGAGTTGATGAGGCGAACGGTTGTAATAATGCTGCCATGTACGTCGGATCCTGTGACATGCATTTTCTCCCTTGTGGGACTGTCAAACTGTTGGCCTCAGAGTGTTGTGCATCCTGCCTCCGCGCCGGTTGGAGGTTGGAAACGTTCCGTGTAATGCCCCTCATCATGTCTGTTTCCACGTCAAGCGGAGGGCGGACGGGAGGAGATGGAGAATAGATGAGTGAAAGTGAACAATGAAGGTTGAATTGCATTATCATGGAATTGTTTGGAGTGGAGGGTTTCTGGGTTTGAGTGCGGGACATTTTGGGGTTGTTCCACGTCCTGCCCCCATCCCTCCCGCCAGTTCAAAGGGACAGCGGTGGAGGCAAGAAATTATCCCAGAGGAATGTTTTCCCAGCCTATTCTCAATAGTCTTGTTAGAAGTGAGCATTGTTCTTGCTCTGGAGGGAAGGAGGGGTTGGTTAAGAATTGAGGCACGGAGCTGTTGGGGATCGGGGCTTTATATTGTATGTGCCTGTGTAATATTTTCGGACGTGGCCTAAATAATGGATTATAGGAACAGAGGGCAGACACAGCCAGAGGAGCAAAAATGGCATGGGAAAAAGTCTGTTCGCTCGATTGTTTCTATACACGCTTACCCCGCACAGGGATTCAAAAGGAGAAACCAATCCAAGACATAATTCTAGCGGATAACATGAATTGTTTGAAACGCACAACTGAATGAGGCGTCCGTATTGGGCCCGGGCCGGATGTTTGGAGACGTCGGGAAGGCATGTGTCGAGAATGCAGGAGAGGTCGTGGATAGGAATATGTGGGCGAAATTTTGAAGGAATGACGTTGAAGTGGTGATTTTGTGAGAGCATGGATGATAGAGTCCTCTCGTCATGACGGGCTGCGTGTGTGTGTGTGTGTGTAGATTTCGGAGACAGCCGTCATTTGCTGCCGAGCGTATGCAAATCCTCCTGTCTGTTTCCTCAACAACGTGGGGCAAGTCAGGGTGGCATATGGATCATGTCGGCGAGGCTGCCGTTGAGGATGAGCGAATTGATTTTTGATTTACTCCGGCATTGTCCTTGATCCTTAAAAAGAAAACAATTGGGTGGAGGGTGGAGGATATGCATGTGGGATGGCGGCCGAACTGGAGTTGGTGGAATGTTAACTATGAAAGGGTAACTGCCGTCTTGATGTTCCCACAGCTTGGTACGCCAGTAGGTTGGAATTGAGTTGACTGATGGTGGTGGTGATGATGATGATGATGATGATGACGACGTTGGAAAGAAGCATGAAGGGATTGTTTGGGCGTGCGTATCTGAATGTGAGTCTTTATTGAGTTGTTCCATTCCGAGGCCTCATTTCTGCATGTGTTTTCGGCGCGTATTACGTTACGGCGGAGTATTGAGAAGATGATGTTGACGCTGTTGAAGGTGAGGAGGAGGAGATTGGTGGTAATGGCCACCGAGTTTTAGTTTTGAAATATTCTAAGCGCCACACACACACACACACACACACACACACACACATGTACACAGGTTTCATCTGGCTTGGCTCCCTCGTAGCTGTCGTAAAATTATTCGAGAAAGCCCATTACCCAACCGTTAAGTTGGCTTTGTGGGATTATCTTGACGACACGTTGTTGAGTTCATGTGAGAACTGGTCTGAACCCAGTGCTCGTGTCCTTCGCTCGTGTTTGAACTTGGAGCATCGATGATGATGGTTTGGTGAAGCAGTTGATGAGCTTGTTGTTGTTTTTCTCTCGTTGTTATTTGTAATATGATGATCAACTCGTATTATTGAGAAGTAAGAAAGAACGAAGCTGTATGAGGTTGGGAAGATGATGATGCATCATAATTTTCCACCCTAATGTCTTGAGATTTCGTCGCTTGTTCCGCCGCACGTAGGTACCGAGGAAATGTGGGTGTTGGTGAAACGGGTGATGATGATGATGGGGGCATGAAGAAGCTTATAGCTCGTGTTCCGCCAGTTTGGCCGTCGAGGTTTGTTTATTTGGTTTGGAAGCTCTCAAGGGCGCATTTTCGATACAGTACAGATGACTCCTTCATTTGGTGAATTAGAGCGCGGACGTGGGTGATGGGACGAAGGTTTGTGTGAGCAGTAGCTGTACGTAGTATGGCTAGGAGCGGGGAGCATCTTGTTTCAGATTAATTTTCCGCCCTCATTGGCTCATTCCCCTCCATTCGTTCCCCCTTCAAGTCGGGACTCCTTGTCGTATCACTCCTATCCGGAGCCGGCTTGAGCCAGTTCAAAAGGATTGCCGTGGCCATCGTCGTGGTTGATGGTAGTCATGATGATGATGGTGAATGAACCTGATTATAAATCCGCCGGGTTTGTGCCTGTCACTCCCAATACTGGAGAGGGTTTGAGGGTTTACAAAGCAGTGGTGTTGTAGTGGCTGTTATGTGTATATTATTCATAGTTTGAACTATTTCTATATTTTGGACACATATGGGAAGGCTGCTATACAGCTCGATGTTGAGATGGTAGTGAATGAGCCTAGGTTTTTATATGCTGAGAGCTGTGACCGCTGATGTATGAGAGTCAAATTGTCGGTCACCCACTGCCGCTAATTTCAACCGACTCATTGAGCATGAATGGAGGGCATTATAATGGGAGGAAGTGAGGCTATGGGCCTCCGACATGAGATGAAAGCTGATTAATGACAATGACTGTTCCGGGAATGAGGCACAACTGGAGGAAATTGGAACGGAGTGGGCCATGCATTCGCTGTGCTCAGTCTTGACTGCCGGTGTTGTGTAGTACATGGTATGTATGGGAGGGAAATGGGAGTAAATAGAAACAGTGGCTCACCCTCCAGGTCTTTCGCTTCCTCTCCGTTTCTTCTGAAGTGTGTGAGGCATCATTTGAGAGCCTAAATGGTGTAAAACTTAATGAAAGGGCTTTCTAATTGTTCCTTTGGGCTGGGAGGATAGGATGCAATGGGGAAAAGGGTATTAGGGACAAGACCCCGCGAGGAAAGTTCTTCGAATAGGATTTTTCTTCCTTGATGAGCATTTTTGTAAACAGGTCCTAATTTTGAGTCCCAAGAAATTATGGGTACATTTGCGAGTGAAGTGGGATGGAAGTCATGATGATATGTGGGACTTATGCATGGGGAGTTTTGACTAAGGTTTTGTTCGCCTATCTTTCACAGAAATTCTGTCCGCCTGGCCATCCGGAAAATAATGTATGCCCCTGGGAAGCAGGGTGAACAGCCTTCAGTAGAAGTCTCCAAGGAGTTCATGATGTCTCCCAATAAGTTGCACCTGGAAGCCTCTCTGGACAAGGAGTTGTACCATCATGGGGAATCAATTGCCGTTAATGTCCATATAGCCAATAATTCCAATCGAACTGTAAAGAAGATCAAAGTAACTGTGCGACAGTTTGCGGACATTTGTCTATTCTCCACTGCCCAGTATAAGTGTACCGTGGCGGAAATTGAGACGGAGTAAGTTTGGATTTTGGCGGGAAAGTTATGAGTAATGCGAATGGTTTTTTTTCCAGAGATTTTGTTGATGCCCCATTGTTCTTATATACCGTATTTGTAAACCGTTGAATATTTTCGCTTCTTCACAAATTTCAATCATATAGTTTCAACGATACGTTTTAGCGGTTGAAAAGTTTACTTTTGAAAAGTGGAATTGGAATTATTTTAACGAAGACAACTTTTCCGAGTCACTGTGAGGATTCAGTGTGTCATTTCGCATTAATATGTTCACCCGGCAGCAATGCTGATATGTTGAGAGCTATCAGGGGAACTCTGGGATGGGTGTTTATTCGAGATGAATGTGTACGTGAGCATGTGTATATGTATATTCTTAATAATCCCAGTTTTCTTTCTGTTATACAGAGAGGGATGTCCCGTTAGTCCAGGATTCACCCTTTCAAAAGTGTACTCGCTAACGCCGCTCTTAGCAAACAACAAAGAAAAACGAGGCCTCGCCCTAGATGGTCAGTTAAAACATGAAGACACCAATTTGGCTTCCTCAACCATGTAAAGGCATTTTTGAATATTATTATTTGGGGAGAGGACTGTGCTGTGAGCGGGCGCTCACTAACGGTGTGGTGTGAGTTTGACCACCCCGGTGATGCACGACTCGCTAACCCGACGTGAGTTGATGTTTAGAGTTGGTGTTAATACTTCATCTCCATTTTTTTGTACTCCTTGCTAGAATTACCGATCCAGCCGCGAAGGAAAATCTGGGAATTATAGTTCAGTACAAAGTGAAAGTGAAGTTATGTCTTGGACCTTTAGGAGGGTAAGTCATTAAGACTTGTTTCTGACTGCCTGTATTGACTGGACTTACTTTTCCGGACGCCGTCTTAAAGTTTAATGAGTGTGTAAAGTGTGTTTGTGTGATGGTACTTCCGTGTGAGCTTGTGCGTGTGCGCATTTGAACCGCCAAGGAGACTTGCACAAATATAAAGGAACTTCCATTCGGAAATAAACCCGGATCTCATATGATAGTATGATGATACATTCATAGGCCCTTCCTCACATTACCTCAAAAATCATCCGTTCATCTTACGTGTGCTCCTACCTCCTACAATTTCCCACCCACGTACTCTCTTTTCCTGCAGGTCCACTGAGGACAACAGGCCCCCCTTGTTGACTTTATGACCTTCCCAAGTGCAGAAATAAATGAAGTCGTATTTGCTGGAATTTTGACATTTTATTACTGCTGTGAGCAGTTCAGAGTGGGTGATGACTCTCTATTGAAACATGGACTTGTAACTTGTACTATATTGTTCGACTGCGTGTATTACCCTGTAGTTACTGAGCTGTTGTTTTCAATTGTGCGCCGTAGCGATTTGTCCGCCGAGTTGCCATTTGTATTGATGCACCCTAAGCCCGAAGACGACGAAAACATGTCGATGCCAAAATCCTCTTCGCCCAACCACGTTGAGGGCGAAGTTCCTGTAGAAAACCTCATTCAACTTGATACGTATGTATTTATTTATGTGTTTTACTTTTGCGAGGTTTGAGGTATCGCTCAGCGTGATTTTCGCTCTATGCAGTAAATTTTGTAGTGGGCCAACAACTTTCAAATTATTTTGAGATATTTACGCAGTGGTTGAATTTGATTTGAATTTTGATGGACGTTGTGTAGAAAGGGAAATAGAAGAAAATAGAGCATTCTCAGTCATGTTGACTATAATAATAGTACTCATGGTGCAATATCGGCATTACAATTTAATTTACCACGTTTGTGTTTCAGGGATGATGATATTATTTTTGAAGATTTTGCAAGACTGCGGTTAAAGGGAGAAGCGGAATGAACAAGATTGGTGTGTGAGTTAACCAATAAGATGTGCTGGAAAAAAATTCAGAGTACCCATGTTTTTTCGTAACTTTGGACGGAAAACTGAAAAGGATGCTTTTTCAACGTGAAGGAGAGAAAACGCCTCTGACTTAACAATAAGCTCCTGCGTGTATTGGCCAATATTGCTTTCATTTTGGCTGGAAACTATCCCTCCTCTTGATACTGGTTAAACCCCGCATTATCCCGTCTTAGTGATGATTATGTGCTAGTTTGATTTTCTTACTGGAGATTTTTCATATTTTTAATTCTTGTTGTGCCTACATTTTCTGATGATTTCTGTTGATCCACAAGGAAAATTCTGAAGACTTGAGACATGGTTAACCTTCGAGTAGCAAAAGTATGAACGCCGAACTATTATTATTATTATATGTATTGGGAACAGCGGACGGAGAAGAATTTGAAGAATACGAGCGTGCGGAGTTCATACAGTCTCGTTAGTCAGTCGTATTTGTGGGGACTCTTTAAGCAGCCATTTCCCTTTTGTTTGACTTCCCCCATTTTTATCGTATTCGTCCATTATGGTTTTTGTTCATTCATCGGCACAAATTCAAATTTTTCTCCTGTAGTTTTTTCTTATTAAATTGGTTCCTCTGATACCATTGATGTAGTCGGTCATAATTACCCCTACAGTTCGTGCACAAACTACCCCTCACATGTTTTAGTGTGTGTGTTGTGAGGGAACTTTCTATTGACCCGTGAAATCACTTCGTCCTTTACTAGAAGAGAAACAATCTATGTACCTTTTTTGTATAATTAGGTATTGATTACTGCTGAAAGTTGTTTAGATCGTAATAACAGTTAATGTTAACATAATTTTACGTCAAGTTGAATCGTTCCGCCACCACACAACTACCAGAATGTGCTTACATGTTGCTGCGAACAAACTAAAAACTGTGTTGTTTCAAGTATTATTACAAAAATATGTTTAATGTTTTATGATGATTACGAAAAATATGGGTGAAATTCAGTTCGGAGGAGAAAGAGTTGTACTAATTTTTTCATATTATTAAGATTACTACTGCTACATTGCTTAATCTTTTTTACAGTATAATCAAGTAGAATATGCATAATTGTCTTTAACAGTTAGCTAATCAGTCATTTTTTGTATTGATGTCATCGTCAAATTGTTTTCTGCATTGCAAAACCTCCATTGTGATTAAAGTTGCTGCTTGTATTGCCCCGGAGCGTTGTAAAGTGAGTCTGCTTTTGTATTTTCTTGAGGTGTGAAAAAGAATACGTTGTTACTTTGGTCCATCTCAGTTTTGAATTAGCTCACGTCAGTCAGTACCTTGATCTGTTGGATCGCTGTAGTAAAATCAGGGGTAGTGGAGAGAGATTATATGCTTGAATGCTTACATTGAAAAGATAGTTATAGGTGTAAAATTTTTATTTTCTAACTCTGATCAAAGCCCTTTCAGACATGTGAGAAACTGCGGCAATTTTGCATGTCCTCTCCTGTCCTAACTGGTGTAACTGCTTGATTAAGTCCCACAGAGATTCACGAGACTCGTAGTGTATTTTTCTACTAAACTAATGTTTTGCCCCTTTCCCTGCTGGAGACAAGGGTACTTGTAACTTTGTTATCCGCCATGTGTTTGTATTACCTGTTCGATTGATATGAGAATGGAAGAATTCCAGGCCGAATTGTGGACGTCAAAATAATCTTGATTCTGGGTTAGATTTTCAAAGTGGACATGTGTTCATAAGAACATGTGACAGCAGAATAATTGGGGAGCCATGTGTCATATTTCTTCTCCAATTTATAAGCATGAAATACTCTTGTAAATTTTGCCCACTGAGCGAAATTCGAACTTCCTCCCGTGTTTCAGGTTTATCATAAACTCCTGTTGCACTGGTGATTCTAAAACAATCCACTGCTGAAGATTTGGTGCCAGTAGGTGCTACAGACTGCCGATACGAGTAGGGCATTTCATACGTACGCGCAGCAGCCCTGTAGAATTTCACACGAATGTATGCTAGTTTGGTACTATGTATATGTTCTTCGTTGCTCATAGAATCACGAGATATCATTTTGGTTCACTTGTGTAAAGGAGTGCTGTGTTCTGACTATGGCATTCATTCCTAAGTGTAGCTGGTGTTGCTGGAGACAGATGAACCTCGAACGTGGAATTTGTTACTGAGTATCTTCACCGGTCACGCAATTCTCACGGAAAAATAATTCTATTTATGATAGAATCTCTGTAAATATTCAGCTCATGCACATGCAAATTAAATTCGCGCTATCCCACCGCCGAATCAAGAGGTCAAGATAACCTCGCGGTTATAGCAAACGATCGAAGTCCATCACAGGTTATAGATTCCTAACCGCGACAATAGGTGAATTTCAAAATTCAGGAACGGGAAAGAAAAAAAACAATTTGCTATAATCTAAAAAATGACTCCAGAAGGCTTTTACACATATGGAATTATTTTAACATTTTTCATTTACACATATATGAAAATCAATTAGCGTGAATGTGCCCCTCGTTATAGGTTGGTAATAACTTCGGCGGAGGCAGGCAGTGTCTACAGTTTTTGCCTAACATGGTTTGGTAAATTCCCTTTTTTAAGGCCAACTTTTCACATTGTGAAATAGATGCCACATGTTGATATCAATGTCCTGTTTATCTTACGACGTAAAACAATTAGCATCAGCTTGAGAATCCCCAATAACTGACTGTTGCCGTAGTATAGTGTTGGCTAATAATGATTAGGACATTAAATGATGTTGCTCATACTTACTGTAGGGGAGCATCCCACATGTTCCCCTGGCACCTAGTGGACGCTGTGTGGATTTAAGAGGTGATATAGGAGCATTACTAATGTGAAACTCCTAGGTACTGGAATTCAGGTTTGCCTGAGTTACAAGCCTCCGAAGTTAAATCCCTATGGGATTTAACACAGGGATTTTTGATGAAGACGTACTCCTCCCTTTGGTATCGAAGTGAGGGCAAATTTGAGGACTTGTAACTCAGCCAAACCTGAATATCCGCACCTAGAAGTTTGGCATTAGTAATGCTCCTAGAAGACCTCTTAAAATCCGCATTATGACTACTTTGTGCTGGGGGAACATGTGGGATCCTCCCCATGTTGAGTAGTTTTTCCAGTCTCTTGAACCGTTTCGAAAGCCTATATATGATTTTCATTTAACACAGTCTCACCGCCCAAATTGATTTACTCGAAGTTATCCTTTGTCTGTAGTAGACAGCAATATACTAGAGGCAGTGTTAATCACGTTATGCTCGAGATTTGAAGGTGCTGAACGAAATCAGAGTTGAGGTTCATCCATTGATCGATCCCACAGACCCTGATTGCATGTGCTGTGACGGTAACTGTGATTCCATCCCTAATGTTGACTTTATGTATCTCTCATCCATACATCAAAAGTTGAAGAAAAGTAGGATCTGCAAACTCTATTAATTACACTCCCATTCCCAAACTAGACGAACTATTAGTATCATATTATAAAAACTTGTATTTCTAAAAATCATGTATCTTTTTCAGTAGTTGTAGAAATTGTTTTCTTCGCACAACGTCTTTCTTCGATTCCAATATGATTTTAATGGTATATTTGAGGACTAAAACTGACCACTATTCCCTATTCAGTGCTCGCACTTTAAACTTTTGCGATAAGACTTTAGTTTCAAGTTAAAACTTTCAACAGTGAATAAGTGATTGCATCGCACCTTCCTGCTGCCGTGTTTTCTGCAATTATTTATTATTAATTATAAATTTCTTCAGTTTATATCTGCAAGGTTTCCTTGTCTAACGTCCTATATAAAACTTTTGCACCTAAATTCTGTCGTCGGTTGTTCCGGCTCAGGTTCATTCGAGATTCAGCTGAGTACGAACAATCAAGTGAGCACAACTGTGTCATACTGATTAAATTTTAGAAGCACACGCAAATGTCGGAGATAGAAAAATGATGGAAGCGGCATAAGTGAATACGCTTAAACTTTGTGATTGAACATGATTTTCTTATACTACCATCGCTACAGCTAGTGTCGTCAATGACAGCACAATCACGCTGGCGTCAGCGCCTGACACATACCTTGTGCATATTATAGGAATGATGACATAAAGTAAGACGAAACTTGTTGATTCTTGCAGGCTAACACAAATATAAATAATATATTACGACCAGTTGTTCTATGTAACAAGAATATGGTAAATTTTAACATGATAAATTTTAATTACCGTTTAGTAGTAATTTTATTCCGAACATATTATACATATGCAAATATTGTTGTACAACTTGGTAATACACACAAAAATGATACTATGTCAACGGATAGATGGCGATTAATAAAGACAAATGCACAGTAATTTATGGCCGCCGCGATCACATTCCTTAATGCCAGCTCAGCTAGTTGAACTATCAAGTTTTTGAATTTTGCTAGATATGCTGCGTATCTAGCAACAGCAACTAGCAAAATGGGTGAACCCATACTACTTGTTACGCCTCGCAAGCGCACACCGGACTCACTTTAACCGCGTTTAGTCGTTACCCTTTGAACGACAGTAGCGCGGGAAAGAATTGCTATTGGCTACGTAGTACGATGCTGCAAAGAATTTACGGCGTCAAGTTATGTAAATGTTCGCGTTTAAGAAACTCTGAAATTCCCGTACACTCGGCATAAACGTGCTAGAAGATAGCCAAGCATATCTTCCTGAATAGTTTAGTAGCTGTAGGAAGGATGAACTTTTTAGAGTCGTTTTATTTGGAGGATTATCCTTCGGCAAGGCTACACTACACCTTTGGTTTTACCCAAGTTCCACTAATTTTTGGCTAAGAATTAATAATGGACACAGACTTCACAATTCAATTCAGAGCTCAAAATTCTAGAATCTAGATCACCTGGTGGACATGACATAAATACAGGGTGTCCCAAAATTATATGTCACATTTGTGTTTCCTCTGGTGCCCGAACGCCTCTCTCTCATGCGAAAAAGTATATCTTCTTAATTTATTCGTTAAATTGTCGGAAACAGGGAATGTTAACATTTCTTATGGGTTTTTCCCCAGGGATCTTAGTGCACCCAGGGGTTCATCCCTGTTGAAAAACATTCAAGGGAGGAGGAACCATTAGGTTCATTAAAATCATTATGGAAAAACCCACAAGAAATGCTAGCATTCCCCGTGAAGATGCTTTTGTCAACTGATTTCACTAGCCCGCAAGTTAAATCTGAGATGTTTTCGTGATTTTGGTGCAAGTGAAATTTATTTTTTTAAATATTCAAACGGGGAAGGAACCCTTGGGTGCATTAAACTCATTACGGAAAATCCCAGAAGAAATGTTAGCATTCCCTATTTCCATGCTCTGAAGAGCTCCCACAGGAGGTTGGGTTGGGACTTCATTACCAAAACAGCAAAAGTGGTGCACACAGATCAAAACTGCAGGGAAAGACCTATCCAATGCGCTATTGCACATGTCTCTGCGCCATCTGGTGTAGGTGTTATGAGCAGGAAAGATCGCCATTTACGATAATGTTAAAATAGCATGTGGTTTTTACCACGTGTGCTAACTTCGGAACCAACGGTCGGATTTGAGCGAGCCTGGCACCGAACAAATACTCAAAGCCTCAGCTTTCGATTGCGACCACATTCATTGCCCCAAGTTGAGGCGTTCGGGCACCAGAGCAAAAACAAATGTGACATATCATTTTGGGACAACCTGTACATGTAATATTTAAAACTTCTCAAAGTCCGACTACTAAATAATGCATGAACAGAAATTTGAAGTGAAATTTTAAATTTTTGTCACTAATTGAATTTACGGAAGTTAGAATTTCCGTGCTTGCTAGACAGAAATTCGTTATTTTTATTAAATCCTTTCACCACTGCGGCTAATTTACACCAGATTTTTCTTGCCCAAGATACAAAGGATTACATTTTAGGATACGCAAATATCGAGCAGCACATAATTTCGAAGATTTTGCTGGAAGAAATAATTTGGGGTATAAATCTATCATGCAAATAAAATTCTTTACAACAGTAGGATTGTGATGTTCCGAACCAGAATTTCCGTTTAAATATGCATTTGGATTGCGTTCGTGCCGGAGAGTTGGCGGTGCCGCCTTTGTAGCATGCAGAAAAGGTTTTCGTCTAGGTGGCATGACGTCCGTTTACCCGCAGCTGTCTGAAATTGGGCATGTACATACTCATACCTGATGGGATAAAGTTGCACAGTGTATAAAATCAATTTGGAGCGAGATACACTACTGCGGATTTTTGGAAGTAGGAGAGGAGGAAGAAGTTCATTCATTACTTTTCACATAAACGGATCACAGAGTGTCGCAGAAAACGATATCCATTGTCATCTAACTTCTATTGTTGTGGAATAATTTTGTACGGGAGGAATCATAAATCTTATTTTCAAAGTGACTGAAGAAATTCGTAACTATAGGTTTGGTGAGTTCATTACTTTAATAACAATTCGTTTCGTGTGCAAAGCCCTAGGTTTTGTGTTGTACGCCAATTTCCTAACTTTAATATGTTTTAGGCAAAATATCTGTTTTTGTTTGTCCCTGTCTGTTTTCTAATTCTGAGAGATCCTGACTTGTGCTTCTTGAAGTATGATTCCATAGCCTGTTTTATGATGCGGTGGAAACCGTTGACTGCTGAATGTTGTGTTCCTTGGACTGGGCTGCTGGAAGTTCAAGAGCGTTGCTATATTTTACAACTTCACGAAAGCTAATATATACCTTCTCTTGAAAGGCACGAAGCAATAACGGGTTCTATGGATTTGAATGAAATAACTAACTAAGGGTGGCGGGGCTTATACATACATATATTAATATCTCTTCTATTATTTTAGAACGCTGGCTGAACATAAACTAATCAATAGTATGAACTGTAAATTGTATATTGACGAAGAAGAGGCAATGAACCTGAATTTCTGTAGGTTGAGCTTTTTGAGGGTCAGTTTTGGCAAAATTGAAAATACAGAAAACTCAGAATGCCTTTTATGAAAGGGCCTGCTCCGGTGCGGCGCACACTTGAGTACTTGAACAAGTCAAATCTGTTTTTGAAACCTTGGGTGCGGATCTTCTCGTTGAACTACAATCATAAAGGAGAGAACCATGAGGGTGCGAAATCTTTTGTCTTCTGGCATTTAGCACAGCTCCAGTATAAAAATCCGGATGTTCAAGTCATCACTTTCAAAGATTTAACTCCAACACCCTTCATCCGTTGTTTTTTGAACAATGGTAAAGAAATATTGATGGATATTGACCGATATTCGAAGGACCAAATTCATGAACGAGTCCTGAAATATTTATGTAAGACGTCGGAAGGTATGGATGAGTACACGTCCCAAAATTTAGTCTGTCTCATGATGGTTTAACACTGGAAGGAAAATCTAATTTCGTCTCTTCTTTTCCAGAACTGGAAGCAGAGCGGGAAAGTACTGAATTTACTGAAAATCCAGCTCATTTCGGCTACGGCTGCAGCCGCCACTGTATGTGTGAAATTCCCGGACAAGTTCCGTGCCCCTCAGTGGTTCCCTTGCCCTACACTTGGCGGGGCAAGTACAAGTTCGGCCATGCGGAGTTGGATGAATCCAAATTCGTTTAGTCGGCTCATATGCAAAAGAACAATGTTGTAGTGAAAGTTTTGTGTATAATATTGACAGCATTATTGGTTAAGGAACTTTGTTACTTTTGACAATTGAATAGTGCGAGGAACGATAAAATCCGAGGGATCAGGTTATTTTAAAAATGTGGTGCTGCTCCAATTCGGCAAAATTTCTGTTCGAAAGCTTCGTTGGTATTGGAGGGAGTGGTGAAGTGGTGACTGTAAATCAAGACGGAGGACAGAGTGGCTCTGGTGCAGATGCAAAAAAGCGGGATGAAATTACTTTAGACAATGGTTACATCGGCCACGACGTCGTCGTACTTAAAAATGGGATGAGAATTTGTGGAACCGGTGGTGCGTTGGGCTCAGCTCCATTAATTCAAACTAAATCGTACTTTGAAGTGAAATTGCAACAGGAGGGCAAGTGGAGCATAGGAGTGGCTACCAGGAACTCATCTTTAGATACTGGGCCTCTTGGGAATGATTTAGATTCATGGGTGCTTAGGCACACAGGGGAACTGTTCCACAACGGCCAGATGATTGGTAAATTGGAGCTTGTACCTCAAGAAGGAGATGTTATAGTGAGTGTGTGTTTGCTCTAAATAGGAACTAATAATTAATGGCTACAAATAGTACATTTACGTAATCAATGTTTTTCCTTAGGGGATATGTTTCGACCACATTGAGCTAAATTTTTTTACGAATGGTATCAAAGGAAGCATCTCTTTTTCTAATGTGCGAGGAACGGTTTATCCGGCACTGTATGGTAAGTTCCCTTGTAATCTCCTGAAATTGAATTCGTACAAATGCCCATGGCTTAAGCGCTGAATTGTTGTAGTTGATGAAGGTGCTGTCCTTGATGTTGTATTCGACGGATTTACGTATCCACCGCCACCGGGGTTCGACAGAATTATGAAGGAAAAATCCATCCTGTAATCTCATTCCCGCGTACTCAGGCCATTGATGCCCATCACACCAGTAGACCGTTGGTGATGCTTTATGAGCTGAAACCAGCATTTGGTGTACGTTATACGATCTTTGCCGATTGTACTTTGTTTTATTGGACAACAAGAAACTTCGCCCTAGGCTTAGTAACAATAGGTAACCACCTTTATGTAGACGCAATGTCAGCCTGTTTTTGTGTTGTACGTATGATGTCAGTAAAAGTTTTGACGACGTCCAAAATAATGTTCTGTTCTGCAGAAGTATTTATATGTTGTCACTTTTAATTTAAAACGCTCGATTTCAACTCGGGATCAATTAAAGCATATGATTTCACCGAACTTCCTGCTGAATCCCAGCAACCGTCTCTACTTAAAATTTAACGGAAAATATGTTTTCATCAGATCACTCTGAAGCCGGTGGTCCACCTCTATTTCTATAGCTATGCCACTTCTTTGCAACGGCATCTCGAAATGCGTTTAGCGGTACAGCACCATAAAAGTTATAGGCTCTGCAAAAAGATCGTCCGCAATTTCAGCCACAGTGAAATGACTAAAGATTTACTAAATATTCTTGAGAACTGACTTACACTCCGAACAGACACCCTGATAGATGCGCTGCATGGTCCAAGATTTTCCATCCGACTAAAAGACCAACGCTGTCCACAGCCAGGATACATTTTAGCGCCTGAAATTTGGAGTTACAAATTTTAAGGAATTAAGGACTAACACGCATCAATAGTATTGGAGAAATTGATGCGGGATTTACTGTGTCGGCCGAGAAGTTAATTCCAGGAATAAATATTATTCCAAGTTGAATATCAGGCATGTGACTGCATACCAGCCCAATTACACCCATAATGGCTCCTGACTGAAAGAAAGAAACAAAATGTATTTTCAAGGCTTGCCACGTTGAGGATGGGCAGATTACCTACCACCTTAATCGTGTTACCGAGCACTGCAAACATTTTAGATTACGGATTTCTTTGCAAATTATTCTGAGATTGCACATTGCATTAATGGGAAATCTGTCAGATTCGGATTAAAGTAATCTGTAATCTACATTACATTACTGCCGTCAAGAGTGACATGCTATATAAAGTCTAACTTACCGCTCCGAGGGAAGGTACAGTGCTTCCGATATACAACTTGTGCAAGTGCGAACCTAGTGATGCGACGACTCCTGATGTCAAGTACATCGCCAAAAACTGTTCCCTACCCAGGATCTTTGCTGCAGCCGGAGCAAAGGAGTGAAGAACAAACATGTTGGCAGCCAGGTGAAGGAGTGAAAAATGACTGAAGGTCGACAAGAGCATAGGCAAGGCGACCGCACCTGCAGGAGTAAAGAAGGTACACAGTTTCATGAAACTTAACAAGTATTCACTTTCAATTAGTACCCTCACTTACGAGAGGCTGGGTTTGTACTGAACCAAGTCACCATCAAAGGCGATATCGCAGGGATTCGCCATGCAAGGTGGACCAATACGTTCAGCGCACATATTGGCCAGAAGATTTGCTCTCCCTGTGGTATATTTCTCCACCACTGATTAATTTGCTGCCGAAGTTCTCCCTATTAAACCAAATAACACTGCCTGAGTACCTCCTGCAAAAAAAATTTTCCGCATGCTCCTTACACGTTTCTCTCCAAATGGTGGTGAAGGAAGACGAAAAAGATTTGACAACGATCTGTTCTCCTTCAGGGATGAGGCCCTGTAAATCTCATACTGCCAAATAGTGCAAGCAGTGATGCTCGAAACTCCAACCTTATGGGAAAGACGAGATCAAATATCAGAGGCTTCATTCCAAAAAGGTATCATATGGTTGATCTGAGAAACTTACGAATGCAGTGAAAAGGATGGGTTTGAGGATTTTTTTATAATTGTCGCTCATACTTCGAATCTTCGGCTCCTCTGCCCGCGCCGAGTCGAAGTCTGACTTCGTAGATCGTCTGAACCCCCTCTGAAATTGCTGATTAGTTCTGACATTTGGCGCTTTTCTCACGAATAGCCGTTCTTTGCAGCAACAAACAATAAATCTCGACGGAATGACGACTGGCCGGATGCCATGTGCTCCTTGTTTGGGGTTGAAGCTACTGTACAATTTGGCTGCAACCCTATTTGAATTTTAGATTCCCAAATTATGTGGGGTAGGGTCAAGATTTAGTGCATCTGACGGCAAAAATAGTCTACTTCGACATTATTATTTCATTTGTCACGTATCAGCTTTCTTGTTTGTTGTTGATCATGTGACCATAAATTCATAATTGTAACACTTTAGTAGCATATTTTGTTGTATTATTCTCGTTAGAATTTTTCGACCATAAGGCTGCATTTTTAAGACATCTGATAGTAAATGAACAACGAACTTTCGATGAGTTGCAATGACAACCTGGAGCAGGTTATGAACATTTCTAGCACTCCTCCAAGAGCATTTCACTAGCCTGGTCTATACATGTTCAGTTTCAATAGGAGACTCAGTTTAGTGTACACGAGGGATCAGCTCCGGGTTAATAGGTCATGTGACCCTTCCCTAGCACATCCAAACCCTAGAGCCTTTCGCCCGTCTAAAGCCTAGTTTCGGAAAAATCAAATTCAAAGTTTCACCAAAACTGATTCTGGGAAAATTAACATGGGATTTCCCAAAAGGATTTTCAGCGACCAAAGGGTCCCCCCTTTCGTGTTTTTCAAAATGTTCACTTTTTCCATCAATACGAAAAACTGGTACGACAAACCTTTTGGCGTAAGACTCTCGCTGTAAAAGTTGTAAATACTGTCGTGGAACACTTCAGTGTCAGTGCTGAAGTTCATTTCACAAGCAGTGCAAAATACGATTTTTTTGTGAAGTGAAACGCAGAAATTCGATTTCTCATCATAATTGATCATGATCAGGTTCAAGTGCTTCTCTACCAGTTTTTCGTAATGATGGAAAAAGTGAACATTTTGAAAAACACAAAAGGGGGGACCCTTTGGTCGCTGAAAATCCTTTTGAGAAATCCCATGTTAATTTTCCCAGAATCAGTTTTGGTGTAACTTTGAATTTGATTTTTCCGAAACTAGGCTTTAGACGGGCGAAAGGCTCTAGGGTTGGGGTGCGCTAGGGAAGAGTCACATGACCTATTAACCCGGAGCTGATCCCTCGTGTACACTAGACTGAGTCTCCTATTCAGTGAAATATATATTTGATGAGGAATATGGCGAAAGCTCTATGATCCTTAAGTCAGCCAAATGTGGGGGGTAGCACTTCTGGCTCCATTGGCGCATTATTTGTAATATAAATGAGCTCAAAAGAGTTAAACCAAGAATTCCAGATTCTGGTCTCTCAATCAACTATTTAAAGACATCCTTCTTCGCATCCATTTGATCTCGACAATATTTTCCACATGACCGAATGCTGATTTACCTCCCCAGTCTGAACGGTAAGCCCAGCTGAAATGGCTTCATTTTTCCTCAACACAGGTCAAGCCACAGATGGGTCGAACTGAATTTGGATTCTAATTCCTTGTGGCTCAGTCCTGTAAATTAGACAAACAAAACGAACTGCTCTAGGTACTGCCTTAGGAACTTTGCTTACTTATGTTTAGTGATAACATTTTTAAAATCCTCCAACTTACTCAAACTGTGCGGATATGTTGGCCCAAAAGTAAATTACACTCCGACTAGCAAACGACACGACTTCAGCATGTTTAAAAACAATTAAAAACCACGTAGGACATTCGAATCTACAAACAAATCACTAGGAATTTAAAAATTCGTAACTGGGCGACATTATACAACTGATTTGGAAATCTAAACAACAGCTAGTAAGAAACATGTACGTAAGTGTTGAAATCACGCCGTTGGAGACGGTGGAGCTCCGTTATATTTTTTCATGTATTACTTCTGGCCATTCCTAAGAAAATCTCTCTGGGCGCAGTGGAGAGAAGATCAGAACGTTATCAATTCTGTTATTTTAAGCAACAAAACCGATCTTGTTGGAGCTCTCAGGCTCAAACTCGTTCTACAGTTAACTCTTCACATTCTATGAGGAAAATATTGAAATTCACCGCGTTTTCCAAGACATTGTTTTAACCATTGAGTGAGGCCCTATATTTCAATGGTTTGAAGCTCATGTGGTTACAATATTCTCATTGGCAGAAAATTCAATTTCGACTTGCGTAAAAAGTACAGTATTATTGCGGAGAAAAGAGCAACGGTAAGGGTAAAGGGTTGCAGATTACAATTTGTAGTTAAAGTATTAGTTGAGAATTGAGAAGTATACGATTGAGGGAATTTCATCGAAGAAGGAGGGTGGAAAATGAGCGTAGCAATGATCAGAACGTAAGTTTTATGGTGAATGACCTTTGAGAGAAATAGTGTTACTTAGTAGAATATAACAAGAATATATTGCTGCGTATCTTAATTGAGCATCTATATTTTGACTATGTTGTCGTTGTCAATGTCGAACATTGAGACTCGTCAATGGAAAAATATTTGAACGTTAAGATCGTCAGGATGCTCAATTCAAGTACCTCAAGAGTTCGTCAGCGTAAATTCTGAAATAATTTAGTTTTTTCTTCTTTCAGCGTGTTGTGCCGCCGTACCATGTTGGAAGTGGCCAACACTCGATCACCCATGCTAAATGCGTCAAAATGGTAATTAACGTTTCTATCATATACACATGCTTGGAATAGGCAATTAGTAATTGAATCTGAATTGCGCGCAGTTTTGTAGAACAGAATGTGTACAAATTTTTTCGTATCGCTAAATTTCAGGCTGACTACCACCACTAACGTAAAAAATGTCCAGTCATCCACCAGTGAGGATTTCTGGGAAAAGAATAAGCGATTGAACAGACCAATGTCACCTCACTTAACTATTTACAAGCCTCAGATAACTTCACTTCTATCTGTCACTCATCGTGGAACTGGGATTGCCTTGTCAGTTCTCACGTCTGGTTTTGCAATTGGTATATTTTATTATATTGAACAGTTATAAAATCTCTCTACACTTGGTTCGTGTGGCTAACGTGAGTTTCAATAAATTTAGGTATGCTGTCACTCCCTGGCAATTTCCCACATTACCTGAATGTTCTGCAAGCGACTCAGCTAGGACCGGCCATCATCATCAGTGCGAAGTTCCTGCTCGCTTTTCCTTTCATTTTCCACTTTGCCAATGGAATCCGTCATTTGGCTTGGGATTTGGGTGCAGGATTTAAAATCCGGGAAGTTTACATGTCTGGCTATGCAGTATTGGGAACCAGTGTTCTCCTCTCTGCTATCGCAGCAGCAATGTAAACAGTACATCGAGTTTCTATTGTAAATTTTGCGTCGTTGTAGTGAACCAAAACTAAGAAACACATGATCGTCTATTACGCCATCGTAAATTAATGTACATTTAGATGACATTATTTGCTTTCGAGCTTCTTGATGGAAAAGTTAAAGGAAGTAAAATAATCAGTTAGTAATGATTTTCATCAGGCGATTCCGAACTCATTGTTACTTCTCTTCATTTGTAAACATGACGGATTTGTTATACTTTGGCGGTTACTTAAGGGCAAATATTCAGGTCATCAGAATGAAATGACTGTAAAAGTACACTATAAAATCAGCGTCATACTTCCTCCAAATTTTTGAGGAAGAACAATTATGCCTGGATGCAAACGGTAAAGTTAAAAATGGAACACCATATTTTCTTATAAGAAGCACTGAGGATAGAATTCACTAAAAAACGCATAATCCTATAAAAAATTTCAAAATTTAATAAAATTTTGTCACGGTAGCTCACAGCTGTAATCTTATGAGTAAACGCTCGGTCAAAGCTGTCTCCATTATGCAAAGTACGTAATTTCGTATCTTAAAAAAGCCAAAAGCGAGAAATAGCTCATAACCAACTCAATCGTGGAAGGTTTACATTATGAGCGTTAATGAATCTCATGAACGCTCAAAAATAATACTGAACCGTTAACTCACATGGTCAATACATTTAGAAGACATCCAACATCCCACTTGGCATTCGACACGTTGCATAATCAACCACAATAAAAAGATAGGTAAAGATTTCATTTGCAGCTACTTCTTTAGAACACTCTTACATATACAGCGATCCACAGACCATGCTGGCAAGGGGCTCAAATGCAGAACAAGGTGGCCCCATCAACGAACAAATGGTACCCTAGATACTGTTTGTCAAGGAGTCATTTGGTAATAGGTCGTGGTCGAAGGGTGATGGTGTCGGCGAAACAGGCATGGGAAGCATCGGCATCGGTAAGTTTGCCAACGACGATACTAATGCGCTGGCAGTATCTGATATCGACAACCCCGTGTTACTCACATTTGGAAGAACATTAAGGCTGAAAGACGCGTCTAACTCTGGAGAACTCGCAGATGATTTTTTGGATGTTGATGAACTGGAAGACGATGTAGATTTCGGTAGGCCAGGTATTGACTGGGTTTGACCTTTTAGTGAGATTCCTTTTACTTGGCCATGTCGCCAAGGATCACCAAGTTCATCCAATTTCTGAAGTAGTCTCATACGCAAACGACGAGCCTATTTCAAATGCAAACCGATTATCCAACGGCAAAGATTAAATCACAACGCTGAATACTTGAAAAACTTCGATAGCTCTACAGAAAACCGCGCAATCCGAAATTCCACTTAGTATAAAGAATAACACTCATTCATGAGCATGCACTGAAATAGCAGTATTAGCTACTGTACGCTTACTTTGCTCAAATTTCTTCTTGTTCTCACGACTTGACGCGCAGTATCGGAGTTTTCCTATAAAAAACCGAATAAATTTAAGTTTCTCCTGAACACTTCCACATCCAGTATATTGTGTACTACACAGGCTAAATAACTCACATAAATGCTTCTAATATGCTCCTTACCCTTACCCTTTGTATAGCTTCACACCTAGACGCAAGAAGAAGCCATTTTTCTTTGTACTTGTCATCTTCCTCGTTCATTATCGCCGAGGATGCGACCGACAAACAATTAGTAGTTAGTTAAGATTTTCATATGAAGCTGAAGTTGCTATCTCGAGTTGACTTTCGCAGCAAATTGTGGATGGATGGTTGGGTTTTCTTGTTCGGCTCACAAGAAGACCTTTGCGGAAACATGAAAAGAACCACAGACACTGTAATCGTTTTCATTTTTCGCGGGCTGCCAATGGCTCAAATGTCTAGAATCCTTTCCAGCGGAAATTATAAACGAGCAGAGAATGAAGATTTCGTTGTGCTGTGGCTAGTCAAAATACCGATACGGAGTAGAAATTACAATTAAATACATGCTCCATCGTTCCTGAAACAGCCAAAACTGCGTTTTGTTTCATTAGTCTCTGTTGTTAGTTCTGTTATTCATTTCCTGCAATTTCCCGAGTCACTATGAAAGAAACTTGAAGAGTAATAGAGTGAACGCATATGAGGTATTGGCATTAAACGGGTAAATGTTAATTACATATTCAGTTCGAAGCTGAACAGTTGTGGGAGATTTGAGCCGCAGTGGTTATATCTCGCCGGTGTACGTTATAGAGAAATTAGCGCAACGAGGCTAGGTAGGTTTCTTCTCAGACAATTCGTGAATGTTTATAATATAGCTCTCAAAGTTGGCGATTAGGACAAACATTAAAACCCATTATTGTCCACTTTAAAGCCACACGCAAATGTAATATTTGTACACATACTAAATTAAGTGTCCCACAACTCATTGCAGGAACATGGAGGGTGATGCACTTGGAACAGAACAAACAAACGCTGGCGACGTGGAAAGTTCCAATGCTCTCGATGAAATAGCTCCAGGAAGTGGGGACCACGTAGAGAGAGATAATACGGACCCAGACGTGTTGATGACTGAATGCGACGAGGAGGCGGAAGCTGAAGTTGATTTTGGAGATGGAGCTGAAAAAGTTGAAGTTGGAGATGGAGCTGAAGAAGTTGAAGTTGGAGATGGAGCTGGAGAAGTTGAAGATGGATCTGAGCAAGCAGAGGAGCCTATGACTCAACAGAATCTAGTTGATGTTGCTGATGAAGTTGAAGTGATTCCAGAGCCAGTGGAAACTGAGGAAGAACAAAGGAATCGCATCAAGGAGTTTTATAACTCTGAGTTTGCCAGACCCGACCTGGAAAATTCCACAAAGACATCGTACACTGTAATAAGATATGAACAGTACCACAGGTCCGCAGAATACAACAATGCACAAAAGCCATCTCACAAGAAGAAGGTAGAATTGAATGAAGGAAACGCGAAGATTGCCGAGTATTTTGGCGAAGATTTGAACAGTGATGAGGAATTTGATCAGCTTATAAAACAATTTACCGATGCTAATATTACCGATGCGTCCCCTGATGTTACTGATGAACGGGAAGGAAGTATTCCAGCTGATGGCAATGTAAATTCTGTATGCGGTGTCCTCGAACAAAATTTTGTTAACGGTCTGAGACAGCCAAACAGTGTGGAGAGGTTGGGTATGAAGGAAAACACCCTGCTGTCGTCAACCATCATTGAAGAAAAGGAAAATGAGTTTGAAATGGACGAAACGCGGACGAAGCAGAAAGAAAAGCCGAAAGTAGATAGGAAGAAAAAAAACTTCGATATTACATCAACTAAGGTACATACAATATATCATGAAGTAGGAATTCTTTGTCTGACCATTAATTTGATCGTGATCACAATAGTATACTTTAACATAAAGGTACACATACGACACTTACCAAAGAATATGAAAAAAGAAGAATTTTTGAATGCCATGGGACCATTGCCAGAATATAACTACCTGCATTTTACGAGTGGATTATTCATGAGCCGGGTTTGCAGCCGAAGATGTACCGGCTTTTGTCATATTAATTTTGTGAATCAAGAAGATGCAGACGCTTTCGTGAGTAATTACCGGCTCTTCATCATACGGGACGATAAAGGTGATGAAACTTTAGGATCTGTGGAGTTTGCAATAAATCAGCGCATCCCCAAAAGCAGAAACCCTACGATTTCTCCGGATGCCTTGTACGACATGCAGAAGGATCCAAAATTTTTGGAATTCAAAAGTAATTATGAGGTTGCTTCTGGTAATATTATTGGGGTCCCCGTGAATCCCGATGGATCAGTTACGGCTGACGTTATGATGAATGAAATAGAAGAGCGGAACCAGCATAAGAGTAAGTGGATCAGAGTAATTCTGGTGTCGATGAGATTGACATCCTCTGATAAGTTGCAAGTGATGGCGTTATGTCACAAGTCACAACATGTGTATGATTCATCTCTACCTACAGGTGAGCTCCAGACTACACCGTTGCTCAGTTACATCTTAGGACAAGCCAAAAATGAAAAGGAAAAGAAGTTTGGTAATGCGCTGAAGAAAGCAAGCGAAAAAACTCGAATTACCATCAAAAAGGTTGGAATGGCACGCGAATTCGCTGACTCATTTATCATAGTATATTTTTGCAATCATTTCTGTTGCATTCGTGTGCAGGAGCCGAAGCGTGACCGTCGTGACAGGCGAGATAGAAAGGAGAAAGACAAAGATAAAGTAAAAATTTTAAGAAACTCTGCTGACGAAAAAGTGGATACCAAAGAAGGTATCAAGCACAGTAACAAGAGATCCAAGGTAATTCTCCGTCAGATTTTAACATATTTATTGACTTCTTTTTGGTGAGGAACTAGTAACTGATGTTAGCACAAAACGATTTGATGTTTGTTCATAATTTTGTAGCAGCAACGAGGGGGAAAGTCTGACAAAGCTGACAGTGGGATTAAGAATCGAAGCGTTGAGATCAGCAAAGATGGTGATGGGCGTTCGGCAACATCGAATAAATGTGAAGCTGGAGATAGGAAAGGGGGCAGTGGAAGAGAGAAAGTTGACGATAAGAATAAGAAATTGCAATTGCCCTCGAAGAAGGGGGACAAGAAGTCCCAAGACAAGAGATATAGTGGTAATCGTGGCTCCAAGACGGAAGCACCACCAGCTAATTCTAAGACTGATGACGTGGGGAAGAAGTCCGAAGAAACTCAGAGGGCGTCCAATTCTGAAGTTTCGAAATCTAATGATGACCCATCTGGAACAGATCAAGAAAAATCACAGGGGGGTTCGAAGAAGAAGACAGTCAAGAGAGTGGTAAAGATCAAGAAAGTTGTGAAATTAAAAGCAGATGAGAGTGGAAATAGCGCAGTAATTGCAGAACTAAAGGAAGCTGGTAGCTTGAAATCTCCAGAGAATTCTCATGGTAAGGGTTCTAGTAAATCAGCGGACCACCAGTCATCGAATAAGGGGGAAAAAAGTTGCATGAACAAAGAGAGTAAAGAGGATGCTCCATCAAACGGAGCAGAATCGAAACGGACGAAAAAGGCAAGGCCTGATATTCAAATCTATAGACCCGGAAGTTTGAGATCCAACAAATTAGGTGACGGGGGGAAAAATCCTGGGGATTTAGCGTCAAAAAAGGATAAATCAGATACGGCCCCTCAAAAGGGTGGTAGTAATAGAAACAAACCAGTGGATCCCCAGAAGCAGAGCGGGTCGTAGTACAGTTCCTCCACTAGATGTGATACATAAACCTTGAACGTTATAATGCTTGTCCATTTGCACTGCTTCACAGATGCAGTTGCCTTTACATCTGCTTCTTGTTGCTCGTTAACGATTGAGTACAAAAAGTTCTTTCTCCCAAATCTTTTCGCAGAGGGTCTCCGGCTGTCTCCCGGGCAGTTTGATTTCCACGTAAATCATACTGTCTGATTTCGCGGTATTTACACCAGCGAAAGGCTCAAGTATGTTGCAGAGGGACGAAAGTATTTTCGTAAAGAATTTGTTGGTTATTGTGAAAATAGTCGAGGGTCGCTTCTTGCGTATTAACTCTGTATCTGAAAAGTAGATGGTTCTATTCTAAATTCCGAAATTCTGCCAATCAATGAGGCAGAACTCGTCTTTGTTGGCGTAGTTCAACTTTGCTTTCAAAGATAATGATCAGTGTTTTATTGTTTCACTCCTTCTTGGAAATAAATTTGTATTTATTGCATTACAGAGGATCGTCCTTAGTAAATCCTCACTATTAAATAATTTGGAGTGAAAACATCGGAATTATTTATCATTTATAGGATTCAGATCCTCTCGAAATTGTGGTTTCAACCGAGACGCTCCCTGGATCGTTTGGATTTTTTCCGTCGCGGAGTTACAGCCCCTTCTTGTGCTGCCACCTGTGCCATTAATTTTTCTGGCCTGTCTCGACAGTGCGTCTGATTGACGGGGAAAAGATATTCTAAATCTACGTGGTACTGACCTACTTTCTCCCTGAGATATTCTGATGTGAGTCTATCCAATTTTGGCTCCCGGCTGAGTATGAAAGTGGACAAAAACTTTTTGCTAGACTCGGGGTCAGAACAATGGAGAAGAAGTAGCCACTTTTCATAGTCCGTATCCACTACGTCCGTGTTGTACACTCCTTTATCTGTGGTTCAATCAAATGGCAATAGCTTCCAGTCATTTCGTGCGCAAATTTGTCTTTCATTGCTTACAATTAATATATGTAGCAAGTAATCAGCCTTACAGTGATCCTCCGTATGACGCCAATGCTCTGGACGGCGCGGATCAGGAATTTGCCATGTGATGTTCCCTGACTGAGACTCATCATTTGGGTCATCTGCATACCTACGATGATGAAGTAATATTCATTTCAAGATGGATTCGATCATTTTCGTGCATACCACTCTACCTGTAAGTCAGCCGCATCCTCATGTCCATATTTCCCCGAGAAAGCCCAAACTCAACCCGCATACAGTGATATGTTAAGGCCTCCTCCGCACTGGAGTAATACTGGACAACGTACCAAGATCCCAGCATCTGATTTGAACAGATCAGAATACATAGAATATTAGGCGCACTCTTAGACATACATTAGTAACGTTTCTACCGGATCAGATAGTTTTCTTGCGTATAGAGAATAGTTCATTATACATACATGGTTCATTAATTTTGGGACGGGATAAGTGCTTACCCACATTCGACTCGTCGAATTATCACCGGTCTATCCTACAAGCTAGAAACTTTCAATGGTTAAATTACAACGGATACTCCTTTATGGTCCTTACCGCAAATATGTTAAAATTCTCCATTGGTTTCACCTCCGGACATAAATGTACTCGGGGTAGTTTGATGTCGTAGTCATCCTCTACCGGTTCGTCATTGTCGTAGTGCTCCAACCCCGAAGCTGGGAGTGAGTAGAACGTCAAAATGAGCGCAATTACTAGCACGACCAACACACGGTTTGAAAAGTTTTGCATTACTTGAATGGTGTAAATCTTGTGCCCAAATCTGTTATGTTCAATTTCCATGTTGTCTTTGAGTACGCTAAATTCCTGGGTATAGTTCCACCACACTTAACGCTCCCATAGAATGGTTTGAGGCACCATGGCAGAGTCTCAACAGCTCTATGAAGAAATTGATTCTGTACTTGTAATCTTGGCCTTAGAAAAATTCCCGGCTATCTTCTTCGCTTCCTGTTTCCTGTAAAATAGCTACGACATATGAGCTGCATTATATGTACGGCTGAGTACCAACATATGTCTTTACCTTACTTATTAGTTTGCAACCATTTATAACTGATGTGAGTCACGCACAGATTGAATACACTTTCCGAAGACAAAATTTCTCTCCCAACCATTTTGAAAGGCACATATTTATTTCATTGCAGTTTCGAATTATTTCGTCTGGCAGTTCTGAGTGACTTCTAGCCAGTAAAATTACAAAATTTAAATTTACCCTCAGGGTAGTCACAGTAAACGAGTGTTAATACATCTTAGTCATGATATACCAAATACTGCCTTAGACGTAAAGGCCTCATGGCAATTACTTGAGCCAACTGGACTGTGAACTGATTTTCTCCGCGGCAAATATCAGTTTCTCAGGAGACCGTGACACATTCGCACAGCTAATCTCAGAACCGAGGCACAACAACAAAAAATGACAGAAGCATGCATATTTATAGATATCAACAGCAAATAAAACAATCCACACTGTTAATAATCATCCGAGTCCGAGTCATCATTCTTCCCAAGTTGTGACATGAGCGCATCCCTAACTTTAGCACGAGGATCCTTCTTTATCGTTGTATTCACTGCTCCCGCTTTCCCCAAAATATATTCCAGCTCTGAAAATAATCATTCATCATAAAATTAATGACACCAACTGATTCAATAAATAAATTTATTTAGAAAATAGGTATTAAATTCATACCCTCTACGGTCAACTTCATGCCTCTTAAGGCATCAGGTCCGATAAATTGTTCCTTTAATTCCCCCTCATAATAAATAAATATTGTTGGGACATTTTTATCAGGGTAATTTGGGATGCACACTGTCGATATGCTCTTGACAAACTTTGTGGCGGGGAACTTTGCCGCCAGCTGGGCGATGAACTGATTCAGTAAAGCACACATGGGTATCCTATAAAATCGAAGGATAAAAACCATCTCAAAATAGTGCGTGATGATAACATATTCAAAGTACATTTTATGTAATTATTTACCCTTGCTTATACAGATGTAGAACTACCCAGACACCTTCTCCAGCTTTATTTATTTCCTGTACATAATCTTTGGCACTGATTTCCAAAACTTCTCCAAAGCGAGCTTTCGCTAGTTCAGCTTTCATTTCTCTTAACCTTCTTGCTTTATATTCCTGCAAAATTCTTTCTTCCTCCTCATCTTCCAGTTCGTCCAGTTCATCCAGCGACATGTCCTCCAAATTGCGCCCTATACACTCATAGGTACTACAATTTTCTACAATTTCTAGAGGCTATCTAGGGTTCTCTTAAATGAGTCCATAGCGTACCCGCATTGGTTTTCTCATCAATCGTGCTTTCAAGCATGCTCACGATTTGGTCTTCCGTGATTTCTTTCTCCGGTTTTTGGGGGAGAATCCCATGCTTGCGAAGAGCATCATTCCACTCAGTGTCCTCACCTGGGTTCTAAAAGTCGATCACATGATGAGCATAGGCCATGCCGATATGACGAATAGTAAAAAAATATTCTCTCCCAAATGAGGTCATACAGACCGGAATAACTCATGCAAAATATATCTCAATATGTTCGTACTTCTAAATTTTGAGTTAACTTCTATCGATGGCTCAAGTAGAAGAAACTACCACAAAGTACGTTGAAATCACTCACCTGCATTTTAATTAACGTTTCGGTGAAAACAGCTGTCGACTAAATTAAGTCTACCACTCGTTTCCTGTGACGCTGCAAGACAGTGCTTCTTCCGGGTACGGTGGCAAAAACACCAAAAATTCCTATTTCATGCTTTCGGTTAACACGTTCAATGCCTTCCGGTAAGGCAAGGACTTCTGCTGCAATGTTGACTATTGCGCCGTGCTAAGAGGCCCCGCTAACTTCTCATCTCAACTATATATGCATCATACACGCTAGAAGACACCACGTTGATGCGTCAGCGAGAAAGATGAATCATGTTATACGCAGAATAACGCAGTTTAGAGCATAGCCGCATATCTCCACCACCCTCCACTCTCTACACATTTGCTACTGCACTAGGAGTTTCCAGACCACACACGAATACATAACGCTGGACGTTATCAATCACAATAGTAATAGTATGAATGGAAAAATAAAGTAAAATAATTGCAAATCCGACATCCGATGATGGTCGAACTCACGTTCTGCATGGGCCGGAAACCGGAACATTATTACTAGACCAATGCACAATTGCGAAATCAATGCATGTTGCATACAATAGGTTACCCCTGTGGTCTTGTGAGGAAGTATATAAGCAAGTGGCACTAATGGCGATGGTAAGTTCGGTCCGAGTTCAAATATTCTATTTTCATCCGCTTCAGCTAGGAGCACACGTCGCATCTCCGAACTCATCCTAAGATGAAGATGAGACATAACGACAGAATGAAAATTCGGAGAAGTTGAGAATGCGCCTTCTATCGTGCCCAATTGAAGACACACAGACAGACGCGGATGATCTTATGAACCTGCCTAACTGTTAATAGTTGACAACACTCTCAGTTTGACAGTAAGTACAGTAGAATCTCGATATTCCGGACCCCGATAATCCAGCCCCTCGATTATCCGGTCAAATTTTAGTGGTAATTAATTTAATTAATTAATTGTGGTTAAGTTCCATACAATCAACGCCATTAACCCGACTCCCTCTAATACGGTCACCTCGCTTAACCGACCTCAACTTCATGTCCTCATAACAGATCCTACATCATTATTACGGTCCAAGCATTTAGATGGTTCCATCATTGATGCTAAAAACTGCAACGTTGCTATCTCGATTAAAATAATTGACATTGTCACTGCAGTGTGGGGAATTGAAGTTGGAAAGATAGGAAGTCTAATTTCGATATAGAGGGTGTCCCACGGTTACATGTCGCAATTATTTTAGCTGTACAACCCAAACTTTTCAACGTAGATCGATAATTTTACCACCAATCGGAAGCTGAGACTTTGGGATTTTGTTCGGTACCATGGACGCCTGGATGCGCGCGCTGGTTCCTGATATATGCGCTATGCAAAAAATAAACGATTTTTAACATTAGCCTAAATGGAGGGTTCTTCGGCCTGTATCTCCTAAACCCGAATGCGCAGAGTCATACGATATAACTTGGAAGTTTGGAAGGTCTTCTGCTACTGTATCGACTCAAATGCACGGTTTCTGGATTTACCTGAATGCTAAAATCAACGCGCTGGTGTGTATGGCCATGCCATGCCCATGCCAGTCCGTTCCTTTTTATGTAATCCTTCGGTCTGCCGGTTTCTTCCTACGGAATCTTCTGAAAGAATTAAACTATTTTATGTCAACGATGTTGAAACTTTCAAGGCCACCATTCATGAGATAATTTAAGGTCATCGGATGACCTTTTCACCACAGGGTCGGATTTTAAATTACTTTTTTGCTCAGCCAAATTTTAGTCAATTCAGGACACTACCGCTGAAAACAGTGAACACTTGTGAGGTCATGAGGAAGACCGGGTCAATCGGAGGATTGTTTTAGAAACATGCAATCCTTTGGTCTGCCGGTTACTTCATACAGTTTCCTTTAACAGAATGTCAACATCGATGAGGTCATTTGGGGTCAGCAGTTGACCATACGAGTGGGTGCGATTTGTTACAGTTTTAGCTGAAAATTTTACGGCGTACATACGCAATAAGTATTTTGCGGCGCTAGTTTCTAAAATTATCCTCCGAATGACCCGGTGAATGACCGAATGAAAATTTAAAATGTGGGCCATTGCTGGGAACCATAACCAATCTTAACCAAGAAACTGTGTATATTCTTCGATTGGAAGATAGTGAGTCAGTCCCTTAATAGCAAATAGATTGACATATCCTGGAGATTTGGGCAATCCACAGTCTTAACTCCAACACCAGCCGACCAGCCCTTCACATTGGCCTCTCTACGCAACCGTTTTATCCAATGTGCAATAATAGGGCCAGTACTAGTCGTTATTATTTAAGGTGCAATGAAGCCCAAGAAGACCCAGAACGCCTAGGTAGGAAGTCAGGAAGCACTTGGTCTAGCCATGCAAGGCTGAAAGGAATAACTGACAGTGTACAATAAGTTACAAGTATTTCAGCCACCTATTTCACGTAGCATATGTTGTAATTTACCAAAGAATTCTATGTGACAGCAATAATTTCCCCTTTGCGTCAAAGCTGTTAACCAATTTAAAACAGAAAATTTTTGGGGTGCTGTACCATCTATTTAACATAGCTAAAATGCAAGGTTGTCTCAGCATTATGAGCTTTTCAAGCTACTGGTAAAAACTCAATTTTATTTTCAACATTCACGGGATAGCTAAAGATATCAGACTGCCTTCTGTATAGCTTGGTACTTGAATGTCATGCTTTAGCATACGGATAAACTGGCTGGAGTCCCAATGCAAAAAGAGTGAAAACAAATGTGACCTATCATTTTGGGATCACCCTGTATCTCCCGTACATGCTAGGTAGTGAAGTATGATTTATATTAGGCATCGCACAGCTTCACACGAAACGAAGCGTATAACATAGGAAACCAGTGGTATTAATTGTCTCTGAGAATCCTTTTTGTCTATAGGCTGCCGTTGAAAGTACTGTAGAATAAATAACGATGGTAAACTTGTACAAACTCACACTCAAAAATAGTTCGAGCACGGAAGACAATATCAGTAATGAGCTATCCATATATTACGTATACGCTCAAGGGTGTCCGAAATCTCGAAAATCCCCGTATGACGCCATTAATTGCAGGGGGGGGGTGGAAAAAAGTGCATACGTAATATACTAACTACAAAGATCCTGCACGCTCACGAGGAATCATCAGGATGTATCAAATTATTTAAATTTATTGCAACTAAAAAACGAATAATGCAGCACCTTTGGTCTCTCCTATCATTTACAGAGTGTTGATTTTCACGTCAGCTAAACTTAAAATCTTAAGGAAACTTATACAAGCTGTATTCATTTTCATGTACATAGCTAATCCTTTAGCAGCACGCAGTGAGACCACACATTTACGGAGAATGCCGCGGAAACCGCAACCTAAGCCCAACCCGTATTCTACGTAATGCGTAGCCGCCCCTGACTTCTTCGCGAGAAAGTAGTGAAAGGTGTTCGACTTCAGGTATTAGTTTATTCCGACTTGAACTTGAACTGAAGAAACTTGTTTGTCCCTACAAAATTGTCACTAGACTCACTACAAAAAGGGTAACCGCTTCACTTGCATTTTTGACAGAAGAATTAGATTGCTTGTCAAAAGATATTAAAGCATTCAAATTATAACGTGACATCCAATTCATACCAAATCAGTTAAAATCTCTCTCTTGTAATCTGATCGCAAAGGTTTTATGGAGTACATATGAGACATTGCCCGCGGACTGTAGAATTTTGAGCTAAGCTTCTCAGATATTCAGAAAGTAATATTACACTTAAAAAATTAGATTAGAAGAATTAGATTAATTTATAGAATTATATGCACTGGAACCTAAGGTAAGTTACGAAATTTAGCATTCTCATTGCGGAAATTGTGGGGAAAAATAACCGGGAAACAAATTGGATGGAACTTTTATTGGATGCCATATAAAAATTTTGGAATAAAATTGCATAACTGGTCCTAAATTTCTCACTACATTGGATCGAAATCGCAGGTGTATTCATTCCTACACTAGAGCACGTCGGACTAACAAGAGACACTATATGTCCACGACGTACAACATAGACACCAAATGCAATCCTAAGCCAAATCTCAGCAAAATTGCACTTTTACATTTCGGGTGATTTTTTTATAAACTCCATAAATCCCCCTGCAGCTGTTTTATACAGGTATTATCCAATTGCCTCGGTAAAAAAATCTATGCCTCAAAGTTTCTGAAAATTTCACGACGTTCTGAGCTAAAAATGTGGTAGAAAATTTTCGCCCCATCACGCACTATATGTGTTAATGAGAATTCACTGGAAATCCAAAACTGGAAAATCTTTATGGGATTTTTCAGTCAGGACTTACCCCGTTGTAACTATTCAACTCAAAATTTGTCACCTTCTAGAAGGTTCAAACCTGAGTTTCCGCACGTAGTGCTTAGTGAGGTAGTATCTTTGTGGAAAGGCTCTAACGTTGCACATGGTGTCGCGGTCATGCGTCGCGAACATATAAGCAGTGTCCCTTGTAAGCTGAAACCACACCTGAACACTTAAAACACTACTTGGAGATTGAGCTACTTCGAACTCGCACACCTCGGGGACCTTTTAGACCTTTCTAATTTGAGATCTGTTAAGCATATAGTAATTTTGTTATACAATTTTAGCATGCCATGTAATGTTTGGAAAGAGCGGGCTGTTTAATATCCCATATTCTCTTACTGCCTCTTCGGTGTCAAATTGCGAGAAACTAAATCAACGCCACAGACACAGATTATATAATCAAAACTTTACAAAAAAATAAAATGGGAATTGCAGCGTCAAACTTACAGCACTGCAGAATATTATGCACTCTGAAAGAAGGAATAGATTAGGTTTGGTTGAAACGTAGCCCACAGCTCGCGCAAATTTCTCTGTTCTCATCTAGCATTCAAGGGGGTTCTGCAGCCACTCGAAAAACTGGAGCTGCAATAATGAGGGGCCGTGTACCCGGGATACATTGTGATTCTGGACTATAAGGGAACAGGCTGAGAATCCAGTGCCAATGCATGTCGCTGCTTTGTCGTAAAGTCATCCTCATGCTGAATCAAGCAGGAGGACACCCGAGCATGATGGTACTTTGTAATCGTTCTCTTGTCCTCTATGTACACCAACATCGGAACTCTTTCTATTCTGTCTCAAACTTGCTTTTGTGTGTCATCGTCATCATCATCATTGTCGTTTTGTAGTCGTTTATAGTCATAGGGCTCCATGCTATGCTCATGAGTCCTCGCGAAAATACGTAAGTCTGCTCGGTGTTCTCTATCATATCCTTTTCGTATCACCCATAGAGTGCTACACACCACTGCTACAGCATATCCATTCAAATGTGACAGTGTCACATATACAATGCTTCTCCATCGTGCATATAGTATCACACCGAGTTTGTGCATATTCACAGCCTCTCTCTCTCTCTCTGATATGTGCGAAGTGAATGGGTGGTACATTTCTGAAAAGAAACACAATATAGTTCACCGAGGAGAATGAATGAATGGTAATGGGGAATGACAGAAAAAAGGGCATTCTCTCTCTCTCTCTCCCGTCCGTTTTTGGAAAGCACCTAAGCCATGGAAAAAGCCATCATCAGTACAGAATGATGATGCTACTGTTCTTCTTTCCTAAGGACATAACGCTTATTACATATCACGTTAAGCGTAAAATGGAGCTGAGGGATCCCTGTATCAAATGCTCCCGCGGATGACTCAGGTTTAGACGCGCATACACATCCACACTCAGGAACGTTTTCAATAAGGCCTCTCTATAATACCCAAACAATGCATCGTAGTCATTGTCATCATCATCATCATCACCACCACCACCACCACCATAACATCTACTTGCTCCTAGCAGTTATAATCTGTGCTATTCTATAAAGCGATAATGATGCTATGCCTTCTATGTTGTCCCTGTCCTGTCCTGCCGTGCTTTAAATAGGTGAAAGCATTTGGAAGCAGATATACGCTCTCTTGTGGGTTGAAAGAAGCTATTTTATTGCAGTCCGTTGCATTGCATATTGCAAACCCTGTCATAGGGAGGAGTTGGAGTAAGTAAAAGTTGAAAGGAAAATTTGAAAACAGGAGAGAGGACACTATTGTGGTCTGTGCTGGAGTACAATAGATGCGCCCAGAATACTGACTTACTTGTGATATTATTGTATGATCCACGGGAAAAGATTCTGACTATCGCCGTCGTCAGAGAGGCATTGGTCTACGGCCAAGTTAAATTTCGAAGTAAAGAGACAGAGAGGCAGGGAGAGTGAGAGAGAGAGGGAGGAAAAGCAAGTCTTTTCATTTGGTCCAATGATTAACAATGGCAGTGCATACGAAATAGCATTTATGCTACATAAATCCCGTACAATTGCTTAATGGAACTCGATTCTCCGAGAGAATGAAGGAAAGAACGTTAGCGTTTATCGTGAAGCGCGAGTATGTCTGTGTGCATGTATGTGGGAGTGTGTGTGCATGTGTGTCTATGTGTGAGCGCGTACACGAGACGTGTGTAAACCCTTCTAGTATTTGCCCGCGCACAGATATGATGATGGCAATATGAGCACAGCAAAAGAACTCTGGTCTGTTAGTCGTCGTTGTCGTCGTCAGAGACGAGGCAGAAGAAGGCATGGCGAGAAGCAATACCACACAAAAACATGGACACACATACACGCTAGACATTTACAGGCTTTTACTGAGGAGAACTTATACTTAGGAGGCTACAGATACATACATACAATACACACATAGCAGTGCATGCCTTTTTATCAAAACCCTATTCTATTCTCTTCAGCCTTTTGTGTTTTCTAAAAACATCGTCTCCAGCCATTCTGCGACGAGCCTTTTGTTATGCCTCGAACCCAAAAAATTTTCTGTCATTCATCCCACCATCTACGCTGTACTGACTGTAAGTCAGATAAATACAAGTTGTATATTCTTTGAATGTTCCTTCCACTCCTACTCCTACTCTTGCCTCCCACAAGAATGGGTACGTAGAGAAACATGCATACACACACACACACACACACACGCTCCCACACCGAGCAGTTCCAACCACATAACAGTTCCACCACCGATTCTTATTCTTCCATACACCACTCACTCCTTTCCCTCATTCGTTCAGACGAAAATCATCAGAGCTAACCGTCTTAACCAACAATGTCGTCCGACGTAATACAAAAATCACAATCAATGTCACCGCGTAAACAACTGGGGATTTCACTTACTCCCATATTGCACTCCACTTTTTATTTCCCACCTCTCTACGTCATCCATATGAGCTGCTATCAATCAACAACGTTCTCTTCAATAAAGATGCCTGTGGAGTCATGATCAACCGTTTGCATGGTTTTCTGCGACATGATCACCTTGTTTAATTCCCAATCCCACCAAACAATTCCCAATGCTTTCCACGCCTCTTCCCTCATAATATAATGGAAACACTAGGAGGGTCAAAATGGTCCTATTATGGTGGAGATCAAGCCCAGCATGGTTCAATCTAATTGCGTTAAGCAGCCTCCACAAGTGGCAGAGTGAGGTACATGAGAAAAGAGGGAGCTCTGGGAGGAGTGAAAGCCTTTTGGAGAAAGCTTCACTGCTCCTGCAGCTTCCAAGTGTGGTGATACTAGTCATAGTCGTAACTTACGCTGAGGTAGTAAGCACCTTCCCATACCTACGGCTCAGGTTCTGCACAACTGTGGCAGCCACCTTGTGGATTACTTCTCACCCTTAACGAACGCGCTAGTTTCTCATAGGCAAACTGTGCCACATCATATCACGTCGTTCTGTTAATATCTAACTTTTTAATTGGTCGTATGTAATGGCATAAAAATCTTTGAGATTCCAGCAGTCGACTGGTTAGTCGTCACGTCCCAAAAGACTTTCCAACTGATCATAGATGAGGTAAAATATTTGATTGAATCATGCCAAAGTTAAATCTACCACTAAAATTAGGGCTTTGACACCCTCATTCTTCCTTTATTAGCTGAGAGCGGGAAAGTTGGGGAGCTGGTAAAAAACTGATGGGAAGATGGGATGAAGATGGAGATTGTCGGCTGTAAAGTTGAAAAACTCGCAATACTAGTAGTGCTGGTGAAAGGGAATATATATTTTTGGACGTCGAGTTCCTTCCTCCCTCTTATATTGTGGGAAAACGTGTTCTGTATCCCTCCCGCTATAAATGCCAACAGTAGTGACTGCAATGCACTATCCTCCTCCTCCGAAGGGTTGGGATGAAACATAAGCACGGTCGTAGCAGCATTTAATAAGTCGTCCCGCGGAGGCTTATGGGGACTGTGTATGTGCGCCCCCGCTTGTGTGCGTGTGTGCAGTGTAAAAGGCGAGGAATTAAGTGCATTCATCCATGGAGTAAACCGCAGAGTAACGCCTCTCTATTGTATTCCGATCTCGTCCATCCGCTCCTCTCTCCGATCAACTTTCATCTCGCTTTATATCCTTGATTCGACCGACCGACCCGATTTCACTCTTGGACCCACAATCATTCAATGAGGATCAAGTCTAATCATCGGGAAAGATAAAAAGAATCAACATTAATCCATCTATACAGAGCTCCTCCGTCCCGCTCCATTCTATCGGCTCATCTTCACTCGTTTTATTGACCAGTATATAGTCAAGTCCTCTCCTCCTTTCTCCCCATCCTCACTTTTTAGCGGCGCAGTAGTGACTGGAGGGAGGAGGGTTGTAGTTTCTTTGTATAAGCTCAGTCATATATAAAACACTACGAGTCACGTAATAATGTACACGCACATGCATGCTCACACACACACACACTGCATTTACAGCCCCACGCTCATCCTTTCAAATCAATTTCTTTTGTCAACCCCCTTGTTATTTCCTACATCCCGCTCTCTCCTTCCATGAATTACAATTGCGTAACCAGATTAAATATTCCACTGCACGACTCATTAGAGATATACCCTTTAATTTTAAACCAATTTCAGACAATTCTGCCTGCCGCAGTAGCAAGAATTCATTCTCAACGATGTTACTTCATTCTGGGAACATATTTCCCACTTATTTGAGTGAGTACATACTTTCCCAAAGTTTTGAAAGACATAGTTGCCTGAAGATGCGGAATACCTTTTAAGTCCTTTTTCGAAAAATCCCGCTCACCCCGTCCGTAGTATAAGAGATGGAAAAAGTCCGGTCATAAATTCTGTCCAAATGTCTCCGTAGCACCCCCTCAGAATGAGACGTTGGAGGAAGAAACAAACAGTATAGAATATGACTGGGGCAATTAAGGTGTCTGCACTATGAGCTCAACTTACTCCATGCCACAACGACGCTCCTAATTCTCACCCTGTGAAGAGAAAGCGTCTGGAAAGTCATTAAGTCTGAAATTGAAAACTATATATTCTTAAATAGTAATCTAAAAAGGAAATGAGAAGCCATTAAGTTTACCGCCGTCCACCGTTTCCAACAAGGATGTGCATACTTTCCCTCTACTCCCTCCACACAGTGCATTATTACGTGTGAGGGGAAATCCCGCCACCTTCCGCCCTCATGTTCAGCCGTAGAACATTTGGGGTGACAATTGTAAACCGGGCAGTTCATTTCACGAGGGAGAGAGAGACGCTACTGGTAAAGTGCCTAGATTCATGCATATAGACTATAGAGCATCTTGCCGGGAAATCTCGACTTTAGGCATAGAATTAATGAACCAAATGAGTGTGGGTATGCCTCACTGGAGCCACATATACATGCATGTTGTATCCGCCTCTCATCCTGTGCCAGATATATGGACTCATTACGACTGGGGACAGTGGCACTCCAGGTTGTTCTTCGTGGCGGAGGATGAAAAAACGGAGACGGCATAAATTAATGTTGTAGCTAGTCTCTAGAGTTCATGGATTTAATCAAACTAATCTATCGGAACGCTTAATTAAAACTGAAAACTCGGAAATAGCCTGTCGCTATTTTCACCCCTGGAGTCTGATGATGGGAAACTTCTGTGATTCTGTGTGTGTGTGTGTGTGTGTGTGCGGGTTTGGATGGCTCTACCATGTACTCTTACTGCTGTGGACCTTTCCGATCGTAAATTTGATTTAGGATATCTTAATTTCACTGTTCTGACCCCCTTTCTTTTTGGCAGTGTAATGTCTCTTTAGAATTTTCAGTTTTCAACCCTAATTTAATTCTCAGTTTACCACCATCGTCGTCAACAGCCGCAGGAATACCGCTTGACTGGTTTCCACACCGTTGTACGCCGTCATGAATTAACTCGCCAATGGAGTTGTTACGTCCTCTTACCACTTCAAGTGCCGACAATTCTAGCCTGGAGTCAAGTGCTTAGTAATAAAAAAAGGAAAAGGGACTCTGTTCATAGTCTGTTCACAGAATAATATCTGGACTTTCTGAAGAAGATTTCTAAAGAAATTCGAAACGTGACTTGAATTTCGAGAATCTAACTTTTCCTTTGAACTAAACACGTATATGTACGCAAGAATTTTATGGAAACCAAGGTGAGATACTCATCGGCATCACTAAATTTTGAGTTAGCATTCATATAAACATATTTTCAAAGTGATTTTAGTGAGTCCTTACATTTCGGAGGCAATAGAAAAGGAAGAGAAAATCCCTGTTACCCCAACGAGACTTGAAAATCAGTTTCACATTGCCCAGGAAAGGAAAGAGTGTAATCAGGAATCCAGGAAATGGATGTGACCCAATAATAATCCAAACCAGTTGAATATGAAAGTAGTGCCCTACCCTTCAGTCTCATCCTATTATTTTGTGAGCACTACTGCAGTGCAGGACGGTAGAGAATAATATGAGACAGTTGAAAAAGGAGCATACGATGTACAAGGAGGAGAAACAATTATTCATTTAGTTTTTATTGTTTTCGGTGGACAATAGAGAATGATGAATAAGTACTTGATGCCTTTTCAGCCTCGCTATTACATCCCTCTCGTCCACCTTATGTTCGCAAGCATAAATTTCTCTGCTATGTATGTGTATATGCGTGTATGAATGTGTGCGCCTACCTGTGTGTATGTCAGTACGTGCGTACGCCAACGTGTAAGTCCATGTGCACGGCGGAATGGCACTACTATACTGCCATGACTACGGTATCAGTCCGAACAACTTTTGTTCCACCTGCTACACATACTTTTGGGTTATAAATGAGCGATACTAATCACGGTAAACAATATTTATAAGAGGCTCTCAGTAACACACTCAATATATATGAGCGGGACGACGACGATGATGGCAACTGGCAACGTGATGATGTTCCATTGCTGCATGTCCCGTTATGTGCTGAAGCCCGCAATGGCAATTTGAAGGAAAGCCTTTATGAGCTGACGCGCAGGCATCATATAGTGCAGGACGATGCATCTATATGGGAGGACATGCTGTGCCAATGAAAGCATCTTCATCACAGGTTACCTATTCTCACAGTGATAGAGACGAGGATTAGCAGGAGCGCAGTAAGAGGAAAGGGTTGAATGCATGGAAATCTTTGGCATGTGTCATGTGTGTATGTGTGTGTATGTATGTGTGTAGTACCATTCAACTATCATACATAGCATTAAACCAGAACCTTTGTCGTCCTCAAATGAGCGACACACAGCGCTGGTGAGCGATTGTGTGTGTGAGAGAAGGAGAAATATGGAGCAGAAGAGAAGTATTAACGCAGGGGAAGATTGGACTCTTCCTGCTTCAGATTGCATTTGAATCTGAATAGCTCCGTGATAACAATAGTAGAGGTATTTATAATAATAATATATAGAAAATTCGGTCTGCCTCACTCCGATCCATTGTACTTGGTATAAATCAATACGGGCCATTTGAATGGATTGTATTTGGAAATTCACTCCCGATTCCAAATTTTTTCCCTACCCTTTTCTGTGACGGAACCACATTTTTCTCGGGGATTTTTCCAAAAAATTCTCTTCAATTCTCAGACGCTGGTAATCCTCGGGGCATTCGGATCCGTTTCTACATAGATGCTAGCCACTGCACGACGGCCTACGCCAGCATACACGTGGTAGTTGAAAATCGGTGTGTTCATAGAGAATATTCACGGTGCCCCCAGACGAGCGTATTTTTGGCACTTAATCCCAAGGTTTACCTCCGTAATCTGGTGAAACTGGATCCCTCAAGTTCATCGTAGGTATAAAAAACTTAATTACTGTAACTCAGTCCAAAATAAATAAAATTATTCAATTAACCCCATTACACTACTCTATGTGTAAAAAGACCCCGGAACATCTAATACCACCCCGTTGGAGGGCATTTAAGTGTGGCGGTACTACCAAGTTATGCAAATTCGTGGTATAATCTTCATGGGGAATCCATACAGAGATGCTGGTGATGGTGGCACGATAGGAGGAGCCGGGTAGGGTAGGAAGTCTTTTTCCAGGAAGTATCCACAGTTGATAATGAGAAGGGGGCGAAATCTCTGTACCTAACATCAGACAATGAGGTGAATTATGCAGGTCAGTTGACTCGGTGGTTATAAGAGAATTATAGAATTACCGGCGGCTTGTTATTGAGAAGACATGCAAACGAGACTTACACGAATGGAAGAGAGCCGAAAGCAAATGAGAATAATCCTCCGTGCTAAAATAAAGTGAATTGAAATGAATCGAGAGTGAAAGAATAACAGAGAATTATGATGCATTTCGGATTTGACGAGAGGTTCGCACGTGTGTTTGTGAATGGTTTGGACGATGTGGGTAAAACTTAGATATAGTAAGAGGTGTACTGGAGCGGCGGAGGGCCTCAGTTCGACGGAGTTTTACCATGTCTTTGTGTGCATGTGTGCGGACGTACGTGTATGCGTGTGAGAGTGCTATTGAATAGCTCTGGATACGGCTCTGTTTCCAGTTGTATGAGGCGAGTTGCTTGACTCCAGTCCAGATTGGTGCTTTTTTGTGCGCAGCCTTTTGCCTATGCACGACGACAACGACAGTGGGGCTTTGGTTGCATGAAATCCAGAGCCTTTCGGCAGTTCACACTGTATGTATATGGTGGAAAGCTCTATCGAGCACGAGGCAATTATCGTCTCCATTGTCATCGTACTCGTGTTCCGACATTCAAGATCTCTTTTTTCAGGCTTGACTCACTTCAGTTGTGACTGTGCCGGCCGTGAGGGAGGAACCGTCTGTCGGCTCGGCTCTCTTCACCCAACCTTTCATACGTTCTCCACTTCATACGCTATACTGCTTCATTCGGGCCTATTCTCAGTCGCACTGAGTTCTACTACTGCATTTTTCCACGCATGAAGCCCAAATTTCTGGACAAATTTCACAACCTTCTTTCAACTTTTTTGAAGGAAATATTTTTAATCCTTTATTGATTTTCTGGAGGAAACTACGAAACATGTGGGAAAAGTGTTTTTAAGTGAGTGTAACTTAAAAGTTGTGTGTCAAGTGGATCCAAATATGTCAGCATGTGTTCCCTATAAAAATCTATTAGAATTGATGCGACAGTGTGGTAGGATCATCTGGGAATTCCAATCATCTGTTCGTCCGGTTGTCGTTGCTCTTCATACTGTTGTGGTGCGTGGAGAATGGGCGTGAGCGAAATGAGATTATCCTCCGTGTGGAACCTTTACAGTATATTTTGCCTCAAAATGTGCAATAGTTATCGTATATAGTAAGGGTGGATTAAACGATTTAACTGTCCAAGTTTGTTGCGGGAATTAGTGAGCCTCGTCTGACGCGTGGTGGATGTTTGTCCGTGTACATGAAGTGGATGACGAGCACTTGTTTCTGTGTGAATTCATGCAGCATAATCCTACACTGCTATTCGGGCACACTCCGTACCTTCAAGGTAAGAGCCTCTTTACCGTTGAGTTTTTCACAGAAATCCTGACCACTCAGTCTCCCCTTCTGCGTTAGCTAAGAAAGGTTATATATTGAGGCGCGGCAAGGGGTAAAGTACATACTGTTACTTCGGGGCCCCGAAGGGCTGCTGATTTGCACAATAATGACGGTAGGATTTTGAAAGGGGAAAAATCGGCTACATTAGGCCGACCGCAGGACGAGCAAGTAATAAAAAAGGATTGTATGCAGATGATCCTCGTGTGTCTGTGTGTGTGCGTGTGTGTGCAGTAATGCGCGGATCCATTTACTCCTAAAGCAAGAGTTAGACAGACACATTCAATGATGATCTGATGGGGTCGGTTCTATCTCCTAAAGCTAGACGGAGAAGGGAAGGGACCAGTGGTGGAGGAGGAATGGAATAAACTGGTTGTTACCCAGATGAAATGATAATGATAAGCAATAATGGTATGCTCTCTGAATTTCTAATGGGCCAGTGTACTTTACTTTCCTCCACGTCGTCATTACTTTTGCGGCCATTTTTCTCCTACTTTTACTCCTCGGCCTCCGTACCAAATGCTCGGCTTCCCCAAAACTCTTTTCTGGATGGCTCTATATGGTACTATGCAGCGAGAAAGCATTCCAACTCCTCGGCTCCAACACAAGAACTAGCCACATGTAAATATGAACTGTATGATGATTTGTGTGAGGATTTCATATCATCCCATTCGGGGCGGATCTCACTTCAGCAGTGGGGCCTAATGCATTATGCCTGTACTTTAGGTATCCTAGAGGGCTTCGCGGGATAACCTGATCTGGGTCGCTAATGTATTTAAAGCTCAAAGGATAGGAAGCCAAGTTCCTTCCAAACCATGTTGCAGTTTGGAGCAGGAGGTTTTGGTCCTCTGTGTGTGGACCTGTCAGTCATTATTACCCGTGTATTTGACTGGACCGCAGAACGTGCAAATTCTATCCTATGGCCCTTCTGATATGAGGAACCATATAGGCTCACCTAATGCCGCCGCAGCCACTGTGAAGCGTTCCGAGACGCTTGGTATTCTTGTGGCTTGGACCGTCGTTGTGGCGTAGTTTTAAGTAGACGTAAAATCCAAATGCCACAAGCTCATGATGATTCTGAACACACTGGATCCATGCATTTGCCATGCCGGGATAAATGAGTGGGTCCTTTAAGCACTTTAACATTTTAATTTAGATCAAGCTGGCTAAACTGCACACTCCAATTCAGTTATGTAGAATTCCCAAAAGAAAGACTTTGAAGCTACCGGAAAGTAAAGCCATATTTGTATATGTGTAATAAATATGCTGTGTTGTGTGATGAGCATGTGGGATTCTATGTGCGGCATGCTTAAGTGCATCTATGTGATGCTGTATGAGCGGAATTGTGGTAACTATGTGTGGGGTGTGGTGTGCACAATAATGTGTGCATGCCTTAGAAAATATGCGTGTGTGGAAGTATATTCGGTGTAGTTGTTACTAAATGCCATTGATGAGGTGGTTCAACCCAGAGCTTTTAGCCTGGATCAGTACCCAATGAGGTAAGGTGCACCCTTGGTTTTGTTTGGACCCTTCATGTCAGAACATATTTTCACTTCCTACAATTGTAGAATTGTTGAGCGCCTGTTTTTTTTCGTGTGCTACTCACACTCATGCCGCAGTAATATGGTCCGTGCTGGTCTCCGTACAGGTTATGTGTACATGTGAGGATCATTCATACTAGTACACTTCACACGTACACATGCATTAAGTACAAGCACATACAAAACTCCATACAGGGAGTAAGTGTGTGTTTGGTACCACTTATAGGGTATGTCCCCGGCCACATGTGTGAACAGCTTGGTGTTGAGCCAGGGAGTCTGCTGGTCGTTTATGTGAATGGTAAATTGCAATGTGAATAGTACTCCATTCTGTTTCTCCGTGTATTGTGTCTGTTGTGTATTCATCGCATTTTCACATGTCTCCCTATTTTATCGAGTAGAAATATTGATGTGTTACAAGCAAGGTGTCCTGAGAGTTAGGTGAGCAGAAGGATTGTGCACCTTAGGCTAATGGAACCCAATTCTCTGTAAATCGTCATGAGTGGTGGAAAGAGTTTGGTAAATGTGAATGGCGGCAGCGGTGTAATGGAACCGCCTGTGAGGGTGTCTACATCTGTATGTACATGTATGCATGTTTTTAGCCTCATTGTTCCTGCTACTGTGATGAGACATTTGATTCTTGCCAGAAAACCAAGGCTCTCTGGAGGATTTCTTCCTTGTTAGGTACTCACCCGAAGTACGTACGGCCAAACTGGAAGGAGGCGGACGGAGTGGGTAAAAGGAAGTTCCACATATTTCCATTACTCAGGAGGGAGATATGGGAACCACCATGGTCACCAGCTCTGTCAGCTACTGCTGCTGCTCCGCCGCCGCCATCGTCATCCTCTTTGGCTCAGTCAGCAGTGACATAATAATATTTTGTTATGTCGATTAGGACAAGCTTTATGAGGAGGACGAGATGGAGGAAAGTGTAGTGGTGGGAGTAGTGGCTGTGAGT